>JAHRHJ020001886.1:0-16689 GCA_019776745.2 Taxus chinensis
CTACGCGGCAAAAGTTATTACTCTGGCAAGGGGCCCTATTAATGGGCCCACCTGGGTGTTGTTTTGGATCAAAGAAGTTACTTGTAAAAGAAAATGTCTTAGTAAAAATTGGAGGGGAAGTTGGAAGTAATGACTTGGTGAAGACCAAAAAATTGAGTCAGAGATTGCGGAAGTAGCCTAGGGTGTGAAAAAAGAGCAAGAAAAAACATGGATTTTCTTTTGCTTACATATTTAAAACAAAATCGTCAGTGGGAGAGAATCTCGGGATAAGTATGGTGTGAGGTATATTGAGTTTCTTTAACAAACGATTAGGGGTTGGATGTTTCCTATAAAGACTACTTGGGACGATCATAACTAATTTCAAAACTAGGCAAGATCTATGAAAAGGAGATGGGTAGCAATTGAATGCTTTTTGTGGTGGTTTGGCACATGACCATAATTTTGGAAGACACTTTACCAAGGACGGTTTGGATTAGGAATTAGGTAAGTATACACCTTTTATACTGGACAATTAGATGAGACAATTCACTATACAATGGTAAATATAAGAGAGATTGGCAACATTTAAGAAAGATAACCATGAATGAACTCAAAGAGCCTGGTACTAAATAAGGTGAACCATTCAAAACGCGAAGAAGAATACAATTTACGGTGGTCCATACGTTAATCGATTTACTACCATGTTTATTTGTCCCCTCCTATAAACCCCCTGCAATAACCCTTGACAATTTTTAACACCCCCTGGAAAATGACCCTGCATCACACACCCCCCTACAAATGCCCCCCCAATATGCAACAAACCCTTACAAATGTGTACAATAGAAAACAAAACCGAGGAAAAAAATGGCCCACAATATGGAATACCCCCTTTTAAGAATGTACCCCAACAAATCCTATAATACACCTAAAAACATCCCCACAAATATTATTCAATAGTTGGAAAAAAATGGGGCCCGTAAATTTGCAACACAACTCACAAAGGCCAAATTTCTCCCGTGTTTAATAGATTTTGTAAACACAAAATGCGGGACAACATCTTTTACTTGCCAAAAAAGATAACCATAAACAATGAAAAGAAAGGAGCACATGGTTGGGATGCCCAACAATGTTTCCATAATGCAATAGAATGGAAGATTCTATTCATGTTTTTTGCAGTTAGTGGTTTAATTTTTTAATTGTTTTAATTTTTTACGTGTTTTGGTAAGTGTGGATCTAGGACTTTAATGCCTGACCAAGATAACGCGACCCGCACCTCTAATGATGGCCTGTAAAGTTGTGCCTAACGCCCCGACACTTTCTCTAACTATCGAGACGTGTTAAGGGTGTCCAAGTTAGTGTTGATGGTGTCCATGTGTTTAGGTTTCTTCAATGTAGATAATGAAATTATGGTGAAAGGTGGCCACCGACGGGTTTAGGGTGTTAGATTCCTTGTTTCGGGTGTTGTACTAGTGTTAGGGTGTCATACCTATCGAGAGTGTCAATTTGTTGTTTAGACATTATAAGAGGTTGAGGGGGGTAGATTTGGGTGGCGAGTGGGCAGACACGAGTCGGTGTCACATTAGTTTTTTTAGGTTGTCACCCCTAGTGTTTACGGTGGTCAACATGGGGGCTAGGGTGTCAATAGTTGTCTGATTCCGGGTGATGCAATAGTTTTGAATGTGGCACATTGGTTGTTTAAGAGAGTCATGAGTGGTTTATTATATGGGTGTCACAACTATTGTGTAAGATGCACACTATGCTTCGTGTGGGTGAAAGAACTCTTTTTAGGACGCTGGAACAAGTGTTGAGGGAATTTCCATGGGTTTATAGGGAACACTAGTGTTTAGGTGTCACACTAGTGTTTAGGGTAATCACGCTAAAAAAGGGTATTAATAAAAGATTCATATTTGTTTGCTTAATAAGCTGTTACACTAGTGTTTATGTTGTCACACTAGATTTAATGGTGTCACAATGGGGTTTAAGGTGTCATATTTGTTGTTCATGTTTATGTACTGGTATTTAGGATGTTACATTAGTTGTTTAGAGCATCACACTAGTGATTAGGGTTTCACATTTGTTGTTTAGGGTATTACACCAATGTTTAGGTTGTCATATTTTATTTGTAGGGTGTTATACTAGTGTTCAATATGTAACATTAGTGCCGAGAGTATCATAGTTATTATTTAGTGTGTTGCACTAGTGTTTGGAGTGTCATATTAGTGTTTAGTGTTTCAAATTATTTGTTTGTGTCACATTGGTGTTTAGGGTGTCACACTAGAGTTTAGGATGTCACAATTGTTGTTTAGGGTATTAAACTAGTGTTTAGGGTATCACACTGGAGGGTTTACAACTTCAAATTGAGGTTTAGGGTGTCATAATTGTTTTTATGGTGTTGCATTAGTGTTTAGGTTGTCACACAAGTTATTTTGGTGTCACATTGGGGTTTAAGGTTTCATATTTTTTGTTTAGCGTTCAATAGTAGTGTTTAGGGTGTCACATTTATTATTTAAGGTGTCACACTATTCTTTAGGGTTTCACATTTATTGTTTAGGTTGTCACAATGGTGTTCAGGGGGTCATTTTTATATTTTAGAGTGTCACACTAGTGTTTAGGGTGTCATATTAGAGATTAGGGTATCACACTAATGTTTACTCTTTCACATTAGGGTTTAGGGTGTCTTATTTGTTTGGGGTGTCACACTAGTGATTTGAGTATTAGACTAGACTAATATTTAGGATGTTGCATTTATTTTTTACTGTATCACATTAGTTTTTATGGTGTCACATTAGTGTTTAGGGTGTCACATTTATTTTTTAGGGTGTTGCACTAATGTTTAGGGTGGTGTACTAGTTTTTAGGGTGTCACATTCATTTTGTGTACGTTTCATATGTGTGCGCAGGTATTACCACTATGTTACAATGTCACATTGAGGTTTTCTTGTGTCATATTTGTTTTATAGGGTGTTGCAGGAGTGTCTAGGGTTTCAAATTTTTTGTTTAGGTTGTCACAATGGTGTTTAGGGGGTCACAATTTGTCTCTTAGTGTATTACACTAGTGATTGGGGTATCACACTAGTGTTTACTCTATCACATTGTGGTTTAGGGTGTCATATTTGTTTGGGGATTCACACTAGTGATTGGGGTATCACACTAGTCTTTAGGGTTTCACATTAATGTTTAAGGTGTTGTATTTGTTTCTCACAGTGCCATATTAGTGTTTAGGGTGTTACATTTGTTGTTTAGTGTGTTTCACTATTGTTTAGGGTGACATACTTATGTTTAGGGTGTCACATTGATGTTTAGGGTGTCACATTCATTGTTTAGGTTGTCACACTAGCGTTTGTGGTGTTGCATTAGGGTTCAAGGTGTTATATTTGTTTTATAGGGTGTCACACTAGTGTTTAGGTTGTCAAACTAATGTTTGTAGTGTTACATTAGGGTTTTGGGTGTCATAAGGTTTTTTAGAGTTTTGTATTAGTGTTTAGGGTGTCAGTTTTTTGTTTAGGGTTTCACACTAGTGTTTAACATTGCACATTGGTGTTTAAGGTGTCACATTTTTTGTTTAGGGTGTCAAATTAGTGTTTAACATGTTACACTAGTGTTTAGGGTGTCACACTAGTGATTATGTAGATTTGTCGTCCTAGTGCAAATTTGAAGGAAATTAGGTTTAATGTTTGGGGGAAAAAAAAATCTGGTGAAATTTGGGGAAATAATGTCTTATTAAGGGAAACATATCAACATTATGGGAAAGGGTGTCATGCTAGTGCATCATTCTAAGTTGTCAAAATTGGCTGTCGATTCAGGTTTCATTAGGTCAAATTCTAGGAAATTAGAGAAATTAGGTCAAATTAAAGGAAATTAGGTCAAATTTGGGGGAAATAGGTTAATTTTCTTGAATAAGGAAGAAATTAGGTCAAATTAGGGGAAAGAGTGTCATGTTAGTGTGCCGTTCTAAGTTTTCAAATTCAGGTGTCGATTTAGTTTAATATTAGGGTCAATTTTGGGGAAATAGGTTTAATTTTCTTGATGAAGAAAATTAAGGTTCAAATTAGGGGAAAACGGTCAAAATTTAGGGAAATGGTATTGTGTTAGTGTGTTGTTCTAAATTGTGAAATTCAAGTATTGATTCAAGTTTCATTAGGTCAAATATGGGGAAATTATCAAATATGGGGAAATTAGTTCAATTTTGGGGAAAGTAGGTCAAATTAGGGGAAACTAGTCAAGATCAGGGGAAAAGGTATTGTGTTAGTGTGTTATTCTACATTGTCAAATTAGATGTTGATCCAGGTTTCATTAGGTCAAATTGGAGGAAATTAGGGAAATTAGTGTGTGTATGTGTCAGTGTGTCATATTAAGGTGCAATGCTAGGGTGTTGCATTAGTGTGTCATGTTAGTGTGTTGTGTTAGGGTGTTGTGTTAGTGTGTGGATATTAGGTCAATTTTTGGGAAATTAAGTAAAATTTGGTGGAAATTAGGTCAAATTTGGGGAAATTAGTTTAATTTTGGGGAGATTGGGTCAAATTTCAAGAAATTAAGTTAAATAATGACAAGCAAATCAAAATTAGTGGAAACGATGTTGTGTTAGTGTGTGGTTCTTAGTTGTCATATTAGGGTGTTGATTAAAACTTAACTATGTTAAAGGTCAACTTAGGTTAAATTGGGTTAATTTCTAGGGAAATTAGGGCAAATTAGGTGAAACGAATCAAAATTAGGGGAAATTAGTTCAATTTTGGGTAAATTAGGTCAAATCAAGGGAAATAAGTCAAAATTAAGGGAAATGGTGTCATTCTACGTTGTCAAATTCAGGTTATTAGGTGATTTAACAAAATTTAAATCTAATGTAAGGACATTGTTGATTAGATAAATACGACAATAGTAAAGCAAGATCTAACTAAAGAAATATAAGCAAAAGTGAAAGATAGGAGATAAAGATGACTCAACTTGTACCTGTAGGTTTGAATTGATTCTATACTAGAGATCGATTTGTAAAGGAAAATTTTGGGCTGTGCAAGATTTGTATCAGAAACCGGACTGCAATGATCTTAGGGACAAAAGCGCCTGGAACGGGTTAAGGATTCTTGAGTGCTAGCATTCCATCTAGGCATCGATGTTTATGAAGGGCTTTGGTCTTGATTCTTTCTTTATCACTTCTCGTTGCTTCTTGTTCACTATAGGTCATGTCATGTTTGTTGTACCAGTTCTTTGTCACATATGTACTTACAAAACAAACCCTAGCTACCTGCACAATACTTAAGCACATATTAGATGAATAAAAATATGTATATGCTTGAGTCGGACTGACCTCGACGGTCACCCCAATGTGATTGTCACTGAGTGTTGCACTTCATTTTAGACTCAATGTAGTGTGTGTGTGTGTGTGTGTGTGTGTGTGTGTGTGTGTGTGTGTGTGTGTGTGTGTGTGTGTGTGTGTGTGTGTGTGTGTGTGTGTGTGTGTGTGTGTGCGCGCGCGCAATTGAAATAGTGTATGCAATGCCAAAATTCAGTCATTGGAGTAGTAGATAGAAAATATTAGATCCTTGTAATAGTATGTACCTCTTAAAAATGCTCACCCCATAATGAGGTTAAATAATCCATGTATATATACGATTTCTTTACTTAAGTTCCATCATTAACAAGTAAAATGCCAACTAAGGGTGATAAAAAAGATAAGAAATAAGTAATGATCCAAAAATGATCAAGTTTTTATCTACTTGATCTCGAACCTCTGTAGGCCTTCGATATTTGCTGACAATTTTCTCCTTTTAAGTAATCAATTTAAAATTAATGCTAAAATGTAATGATAATTGCACATGATTGATTATGGAGTTTGGCAATGGCCTATGTCTCTGGGTTCTTTCGAACCGTTCCACTAGTAAAAATTTATACGTAAAATGTTATTTATTACAATAAAACCTAATGGAATTTCCACTTGCCTAGTAGTATACCAGTCCTTCGAAGAACTTCTGATGATCAGTCGAATCATTCTTCACCTTCCTGATGTACAACCTCCTTCAGAACTCGATTAACCTTACTAACACTTCCTTACATCCTTTGGTACTCCGGTCGATACTCCAGGTGTCACAAGTGAAAAATATTGTGGCTCAAGGCCTATTGGGTAGTGTAAAAATACTCCCAAATCACAAATATTTCATCTACTATTGCCTAAAAATAATAGGCCAATAAACAATATTTGCATATAATAATTTTAAGGTTTTAATATAATGCACAAAGCTATATAAAAAATCCCTAATACTATCCCAAATCCCACAATTAATCTTAAGAAATAATAAGCTTCGGTGTGTCTTGAAGAAATGGAGAGGGGCCCCTTTTATAGGCCAAATCGACCCCAAAGATATTGTATAAAGGCCTTATCAGCCAACTCACTCCCCAAATAACTCACTGGCCAAGTTGGTTGGGCCGCTCATTACTCTCGCCGAGGTTAGGGGATCAAATCCCACCTCACTCATAGCTCGGCCGCTTTTGCATCATGGTGGGCCATTTTGCTTAGTGGGGAAATACCACATTGACCGTCATAGAGGGGGGGAGTTAGCTTTTATTGGGCTCACCGCCCTATTCCCCTTATGGCCTTAGCCACACCTTATCCCATTTTGTTTGGCCACATACGTGGTCAACTCTACTATGTCGAGTTCTTTGACTGAGTCATGGGGGTTGGTTTGTTGGTTTGTTGATGCGTCGATTCCATTGGAGGGTGTGGACCGAGCCATGTGGCGAGCTCTTCAGTGGGTTTGTTGACTGGTCCATGGGGTGATCTATTCACCGAGTTGCTGTGAGAGATAATGCATATCCCGAAAGTTATAAATATGTGGTATTGACCACATGGAAATGATCAACTTGGTTAACAAATAAAGTAGCTTGCCAAGATAAAATCAGTGCAACTCGACCACATAGTACGCTTGTCGATTCTCGATAGGAAAATCAAGCTAAAATAAAAAATGTCAAAATGTGATCAATTTTGTGGGGAGATTATAACCCCACCAAGCTAGAATAATAACTCGTTGAGCTAGCTTGATGTCGACACAGTGCTTTGAGATCCCACCATGTTGGTAGCACCACTAGCTCTCATGGTGGCCGAGCTCCCTTCCGTCACAAAAGTTGAGCCTCTTACTTCAACCACCAAATTTTATGCCTGACGAAGACCGAAGGTTGATAACCAAATAAAATGAATCTCTTTTTCCCTTTTGCCAATTGCAACCTTTGCCACGTGTCACGTCCGGATTGGACTGTTGAAGAGGTTTGACTTTCTAATTGACCAAACTTTGACCAGCCACCCAATGTGCATACGAACTCCGTTTTCAACGTTCAAATAATCATCAGAAAGATTTTGGAGTCATCCTCTGCACTATAGGAATATTGAGAGTTTTAGGGAACTTCTGTCCTCTGTAATGTCCTCCAGATCAAGTAACATCAGAAAAACCAACAAAAGAGAGAAAGTGGAAGAAAATGCCCAAAGGAGAAAGTAACGCCAGGGTGCTTCTATCCCTAATGGGTGGTCAAAAAGGTAAACAATAAAATTAGAGTTGAGAAAGATGTCAACCAATATGTAAAATTTCAAGTTACAAATCAGAACCAGTAAGCAATAAATACTAAAAGGATAAAAGTAATGTTAAAGCAAAGTAAAAGGGTTGTTAATGCCTAGTTCTCTTGTTTGGTAATCATGCATATAAATGAAAATTTTAGAGGCTAGATGTACATAGTAAGTGCATTATTTATTAATGACATTAGGTAAAATTTGGGGAAATTAGGAAAATTAGTGTGTTTGTGTGTTAGTGTGTCATATTACGGTTCATGTTAGGGTATTGTATCAATGTGTCGTGTTAAGGTGTCACGTTAGGGTTTTGTGTTAGTGTGTCACATTAGTGTTGGAAATTAGGTCAAATTTGGGGAAATTAAATAAATTTTGGGGAAATTAGGTCAAATTGGGAGAAATCAGTTCAATTTTGGGGATATTAGGTAAAATTTATGGAAATATGGGGAAATTAGGGGAAATGAGTCAAAATTAGGGGAAATGGTGTTGTGTTAGTATGTCATTCTAAGTTATCAAATTTAGGTGTTGATTTAGGTTTCATTAGGTAAAACTAGGGGACATTACGGTAAATTATGCCAAAGGAGGATCAATTTTGGTAAATTATGTCAAATTAAGAGAAATTAGGTCGATTTTGGGGAAATTATATAAAATTATTGGAAATGAATCAAAATTAGGGGAATGTGTGTTGCGTTAAGGTGTAGTGCCAGTGCGTCATATTAAGGTGTCATGTTAGGGTGTTGCATTAATGTGTTGTGTCAGAGTGTCACATTAGTGTGTCAGTGAGGGCTTCATGTTAGTGTACCATGTTAATGTGTCATGTTAAGGTGTTGTGTTAGGGTGTTATGTTAGTGTGTCATGTTAAGGTATCACATTAGGGTATCATATTAGGATGTCACGTTGGGGTGTTGTGTTAGTGTGTGGAAACTAGGCCAAATTTAGGGAAGTTAGGTTAGGTTCTTCTTTTTGTGGGTCTTGTTTGCCTTCACGAACATCTTCTTCTTAGACTTGAACATCTATTCCAAATGATACTTTTACATCTAAATACACCAATATAGTTTTTTTATGACTTAATTCAAGACTTTAATAAAAATTCCCTTAATTCATAAAATAAGTACGGTTAAAGTAGGGAACAAAGATGCCTTTTAAGACACTTTAAACTCATTTTGTTAAGACAAACATCAAAGACATGAAATAAGACATTATTAAAGTTATCCTAATGTCCCCATCAAATCCACCTTAACGTCACAAATGTTGGTGTGAGGTATTTTTTTTCCCCTTTATTTGGTTATTAGATGTTTTTCCACCTCACACATGGCGAGTCATCTCACTTAGGTGAGTCATACGTCTTTTAGGGAGTTATATGACATATGAAAAATTCCATCATAAAATCTATCATATTGTCATATGCGTCATTGTCATATGGGAGTTATGTATTATTCCTAGCATTGTAACTCCTCACTCCATCATGGGAGTATGACATGTCCAAGCATGGGAGTTACATAACACTTCCTTATGTACTTCTCTTTTTTATCTATGAGGATGAGTATACATGTTTTCCTTATGCATGAACAATTTGGCTTGTGATTAAATTTTATTGTTAATTACTTAAATCACATTCTCGTTTATGTTGGATTGTAATAACCTTGATGTTCATGGGATTTGTTTGATCCTCATGGTTCACTCTCACATGGTATTTAAGATGCATTGTTTCGTTAAACATGCAACACGTTATTGTTTTGTTGCTAATTACTTCCAGTTTCATGATTTTTTAGATTCTCATGTAATTTTTGTTAATCTATTATTGTTTTGTGATAGTTTGGGTTAATATCATTTATTAGACTTTGATGTTTGTGGTGTTTTCTTTTGTGTTTGTGCAGTTGGGAGTTTTCCAGCTCTATATGTATAGTCTATATTTGGTGAAAAACTGGATTTGGAGGTATTTATCCTTTTGGTTTGAGTTTGTTTGTTGTCAGCTTTGTTCTGAGTTTGGAATTTTCCCCTTCTCAAATCCTCCTCCCTCCTCCCTCTCTACTTCATAGCTCTCTCCACCACTGTTCTCACTTCCTTGAGCACCCATTGAGATCTCTAATTATCTCTATTTGGGCTAAGTGAGCTCCAAATTGAGCTCTATCACCGGCTCAAAAAGATGGGTTCACCTTATGATCTCATGTCTACCCAATCTCACTTTTGAGATGCCTTGCATTGCTTTGTAAATTAGTTCATCTTGATCGGGTTATGTTCTTTACCATCCGATCTCAGCTCATTGCTCCATGAGTTGGGGTTTCTCCTTGTCTTCCCTCAACTCATTCATTGATCTTATAACCTTTTTCGGTCCCCACCCTGTCATTTGCCTTCAAGCTCACTCTGACATCCCAAGTTGTCTCTGTCCTACCTTTGGATCCTTGTGTTCCTCTGCTCAGACAAGCCATTCGAAACATGCTTCACCGTTTTTGGCTTACTAAGCCTAGATCGGGCTCCTTGGCCTTGCTATGATATCTTCCCCATGGCCCTTGCTGTTGAGATCATTCCCTTACCATAGGGCTCAGCCCTGTCATTCTGCATTGGATTGTCTTCCTCCTCCCATGCATCGACCTTACATTGTGAGACCTCCCTGTGCACTATAAAATCATCAGCCCTGTGAACCTTGCATGCATTTTACAAACCAACTTTATGGATTCGATCTACTCTGTTTACCTTTGAAATATTGACCCTCCCTTCAACCACTTGAAACCGTTGACTAGCTTGCTTGCCAAGTCGAGGCTCCACTTTCCCACCTCAAGCCCTACCCCTCATGCTAAGTGGAACTTTGACCATGAATTTTAAAAATTTTTCCCCTCATTTGTTTACCTTGCTCATTTTTTAAAGAAATAGGCTTTGTTATAAAGTGTTAACTTAGGTTATATTCTTTTAACTTGGCCTTATTTTTAATTAATCTAAGGTCAGGTTTTTATTAAAATTAAGGAAATAATTTAAATAAGTCATTAATCTATTTAAGGGGCTAGTTAATTTTATTTAATAAACGCCTTTTAGTTTTTTTTTCATTTCTTGGTAAATTAATCAAACTAGAAAAATATTTAAAAAATAACGTTATTGGGATTTTCTAATGTGTGTTTGTGAAGTATTTTTTTGTTTTCTAGAGGCCATTTTTTGCATTTCGGGAGGTCTTTTGGCTCCTCTGGGAGTTATTTTTTTACTCGAGCTCTTATTATTGCTTATAGACTAGTGACTACGTCCTCCACAACCTTGCATCAAGGGAGTTCCAAAGTGACGTGAGACGTTATTTCTCACACAAAACCTTGTTTTTCACTTTCTTCTTATTTTCACATCATTTTGTACTTGTTACAGTGTTGATTCACTCCAAACATTTTAAACTTATTGTGGTCTCCATAGTTGCATGCTTTTATGCAAATTACAAGGTGAGTGGATAACTGTTTCATGACACACGATCGCATTTGATTGTAATCAATGCCATAATCTATAAAGTGACACAATCAGGGAGGTTGAGAATATTGTTTTGGGTGTGTGTGTGTTTCCTTTATTTATGCATTCTTTCTTTCTCTCTCCTCACAATGGATGCTAGTTTTTTTCTTTTTCTCACATTGTTTAACTTCTTTAAGTGGAGATATAAGATGAAAATAAAACTAAGGGGTAAATGGTTGTACTGCATCACTATGAGAGTGAAAAGTGAACCCAATGATGAACATGAGAAATCCAAGTGGTTTAACTAATGTGGTGAATCCTTGGGTCTTCTTTATGTGTTTGTTTATCTTGACTTACACTTCCACATCGAGTCTTCCACAACACCCGATGGAGCCTAGAAAAATCTTGATGATATGTTTGGAAAACCAGATGACATGAGATCCCATGAGTTGGAGAACAAAATGATAGGATTAACTCTTAGTAACTTCGATAACCTACATACCTTATTCTCAAAGTTTTTCCCACACTAGACTATTGTTAAAAGAATGTGGAGTTGAAAAAAAGGATGCCCAAGTAATCTTATTGATTCTTTCTAAGCTTTTCCCTTAATACTCTACTTTTCACACCACAAAAGAAGCTCTAGGGACTTCTTGAAAAATGCCTCCATTTGAAATTTTTTCATCCCAACTCATTCAAAAACAAGACAAGTTGATTCAAATGAGAGCAATAAATTCCAAGTCACATGCCTTAGTTGCAAGTACTGGTAAAGGAAAGGAAAATAAATAGGAGAAGAAGAAAGAGAAAAATGATCAACATAAGAAAGAAGCCAAGGCCACCCAAACCCAAACCAAACCCAACACAAATACTTTTAATTCTAAGGAAAAATGAATGAAGGAAAAGTGTAAGTGTTCCTATTGTAAGAAGTTAGGACATGAAGAGCATCAATGCATGGGTAAATAAATAGATCACCTAGCTCATTTACTTGAGAAAAGTAATATAGGTGTTCTTTAGTCTATCAAGCAAAATGCTCCAAAACCTAAGTCTTCCAAAGTAAAGGAATCCAAATCTTAGAATAATAAAGGAAAGGCCCTTATAGCAAGAGTTGTTCCTTCATCGACGTGGGTCATATAATCCAGTTCCTTACACCATATAGGTTCTTCATGTGTTTAGTTTTCCAACAATGAACCGTGTGGTTTGTCCCAAATCACTTTGGGTGATGACACTTCGGTGTCGGTTGCTGGTAGTGGATCAATAAAAGTAGATGGTGGAACCTTTAACAATGTTTTTAGTGTTCTTAATCTCTCTACCAATCTCATATCATTTTAACAAATCACTCATATCAGTTAAGGAATGCATGTGGAATTTAATCCTAACTTGATGATTATTCATGAGCTTCATAGTGAGACTATAGTGGCTAAGGGAAAGGTGGATCATCAGTTTTGGTTTTACACCTTCTCCCACTTTAATCTTGATTCTTTTCCCATTTCCTTGCTCACTCATGAAAATGAGGTTAGTAATCTATGACATTAGTATTTTGGTCATCTAAACTATTGTTACTTGAATAGTTAAGCTAACTTGAGATGGTCAACATGTTACCTTGAGTCAAATTTTGTAAGGGTCTTTGTGATGGTTGTGCCCTTGGGAAGCATCCTAAAGAAATTTTTTTGGCAACAAAAAGGTCTAAAGAGTTTCTAATCCCTTGGATCTGATTCATAGTGACATTTCTGGCACCTTCCCATCTCCTTCGTTTACTAGAGATCCTTATATACTTACATTCATTGATGAATTTTCACATTATAAGTGGGTTTACTTTCTTAATCAAAAATTTGAATTTTTCGATCACTTTCGAGACTTTAAGGGTCTTGCTGAGAAATAGCTAAAAGGTATATCAAGGTTCTTCAAACTAAAAATAGAGGCGAGTATGTGAGAAATTAGTTGATGATTTCTACACCTCCAAAGGTATTTCTTTGCAGTGTACAATTTCTTATAACCCTTCACAAAATGGAGTTGTGGAAAGAAAATATCAAAACACCTAAGGAGATGGCCACTTGTATGGTTCATACTAAATCCCTTCCTCCGTATATTGGGCCAAAGGTTTGAACTGTTCTTGTTACATTCAGAATTGCATTCCAAACAAAGCAGTAAGAGGGATGACATCCTTTAAGGCTTAGTATGGACGTAAACCTGATGTCGAGCATTTTCATGTCTTCATATCAACTACTATGGCTCAGATTCCCAAAAAGAGATGCAAGGCATTGGAACTACAATCTAAACCTTGTATCTTTGTAGGGTATATTGATGGCACGAAGGGCTATAGATTATTGAACCCTGCCTCTCATCAACTTTATATTGAGAGAAGTGTGAAGTTTGATGAGTCATATTCTACTTCCAATTATGCACTTGGTGAGGTCCTTCTTCCCCTCTCTGATTCCAATTTTATTTATTCTGATGACGATCTTGTTGATGTTGGTGTGTGTGACTTGCCTTGTCATCATCCACATCACCTAGTGAGTCATCTTGCCTTGCGAGAGTCATACGTCTTAGGGAGTCAAATGACAAGTTTTAGATTCTTTCATAGAATATGTCATTGTCATTTGCGTCAGTGCATCATAGGAGTTACATTCCTTATTTGAAATTGTAACTCCTCCTCTAGTGGCATCATATGTGTCATTCACATCATATGCGTCAGTGGTGTCATAGGATTTCTTTCCTTGTTTAGGCATGGGGGTTACACAACACCCCTATTTGTACTTCCTTTTTTTGATCTATGAGGATGAGCAGACTTGTTTTCTTATTTTCATATTCTTTCCATTGTTCGAATCTTGCTTATTGCGTGGGAGCTTGACGTTACCATCGGAGTGCAAATTCGTTATGGTGCATTATTTTTGACATTGGTTCTTGCGTATCCCTCTTTCATGGTATCAGAGTTGGATTCGATAAAATGTGCACTCTTCATTTATCAATTGCTTATTACTTCTGGTTTCTTCTTATTTCCTCGTGCAAGTTTTTTGATTATTACTTTGGAATTGTATTGCTCACCTCGCATTAAGGTTTTTCAAGAGTTGCAAGTTTGAGAGTATTTGGTTGGTTTGCTTTATCATGGTTGTTGAGTTTGTGATTAGTGGTTCATAGTTGGCTCGTGTTTTGTTCCCGCTCAGCGTTTAAATCATTAGTTGGTTGTTGTACTAGTTTGGATCGACAACTCAAACTATGCTCCTGCGTGGACGTGTTTACATTGGATTCTCAGGTTTTTCCATTGTGCCTTGATCCTTGCTTGAATGGGCTTGTGGCCTCTGTCGGTGGTTCCTTGCTTTGGCTCATGTTGGTTCCTTGTTGTTCAAAAATCTGTGGGATTGTTTTGTTGGCTCGTCAACCTCTGCATTGGTTTTGTAGCTTGGTTCCCTTGTGCCCACCTACCCTGTACTATTTCTTTTTTCCTTGGAAGCTCGGTTTCTTCCTTTGGTGAACATTTTGACTTGTCATCATTTTGTTCTGATCTCTGGCTTAAAGAATCATTTTTTTTGCATTAAAGGATCTCTGGTTTGCTCATCCTGTTTGAGTTCCTTCCGTGACCTCCTGTCCATGCTCGCTCCTCTCTGTTTGACTGCTACATTCACATCTAGTTCGGTCTTGGCATTGGCTTTTTCCACTTCGAATTCTGGCCAGTGCAACTACCCAGAGCATGACGTTGATGCTTTTTTTCTGACCTACTTGGCACTCCTCACGGCATTGACCTCACTATGACCTATGTCACAATGGTTACACTACAGTTTATCTGTTTATGCTTGTTCCTCTACACAGTGGCCTCACTAATCATTGGCACATGGCTTGGTGGCTCAACTTGATAGTTATAACCAACTCAGAAGTTTACACATGTGGCTTCACTCTTCAAATGACATCAATCCTGTCAACTTGGGAGTGTATGTTTTAAAACAACTGATGTTTCATTATATCTGCAGCAAATTACACTTGACCACGTGGGCTTTTCTTGTCTTATTCAATATTGCCTTAGCTCAGGTGATATCCTTCCTTTTTTTAGAATTGATTACCTATTAGTAAATCAATCTCCCTTAAAATTTTTAGGTTAAAAAAATTTATTTCATTGGCAGTGTAAACCTTATTTGGGTATAATTTTGTTGTATTATCATCCATCCTTCAAGTGTCGAAGACGGAAGGTGAGGTCCGGGGTTGGCAGGAGGCTAATCCCCCCTCGCAATAAAAATAAACCCTATCTAAAATTTGATGCCATTTCCAATGAGCATACATATAACTCCCTTTGCATGCATCTAGGGTACTTTTTGAATCGGTTTGCAGGGCTTATTGGCATTTTCCATCAGTTGTGGGAATCATTTTTTTGCTATAACTTTTGACTCGTTGCTCAGTTTTGAGAACTTCTTTAGTCAAAGTTGCATGTTTTTTTGCACACTAGATGATGGGATTATCAGTTTTGTAAACACACTATTTTATAAGGTGCCACATTCTTGGGGGTGTCATTGTATTGCTTGTATCGGTTCATTTCTAATCATCTTGAGCATTGTTCTATCCCTTTTATTATTTTTGCACTTGTGAGCGTGTCTGCCATAGTCTTACAGCAAAGGGATTCTTTCGTGCGACATGAGATGATATTTCTCACAAGGCTCTCTCTTCCCCAACTTGTTTTCACTTGTTCTTGTGCTTGCTTACAGTGTCGAATTGTTGTGCACATCTAACCTTGATTGTTGTCTCCACTCTTACGCATTATTACACTAATTGCAAGGTGAGTGATAGACTGGTTCTTGACACACACTCACATCTGATTGTAATCAATGCACTAAACTATAAAGTGCAAAACTTGGGGGGGGTGTTATATTGTTCTGGGGTGGTTATTTCCTTTCTCTCTCCTTCCTTCTTCCTTTGTTGGTTCTATCTCTTCATTATGGATATCTCTAAAGTACCGGTGCTCACACCTTTTAATTTCTTTGAATGGATATCTAAAATTATATTGGTTTTGCAAAGTAAAGGATTATACCATGTCACCATGGGGTTAGAGACCGAACCTGATGATGAACCCAAAAGATCTAAATAGTTCAACCACTATGATGAAGCCTTATGTCTTCTTTGTATGTTCGTCTCTTTCGACTTTCTCTTCCACATCAAAACTTCCTCGACACCCGATGGAGCATGGAAAATGCTTGACGAGATGTTTGGGAAGCAAGATGACATGAGAGTGCATGATTTGGAGAACAAACTACTAGGGTTAAATCCTAGTGACTTTGAAAGCCTGCAGGATTTCTTCTCAAAGTTTGTCCACACTAGACTACTTCTAAAGGAATGTAAAGTGGAGAAGAAAGACTCTCAATTGATCTTGTCAATTCTTTCAAAGTTAGGTTCTAAATACTCTATCTTCTTTTCAACTTTCCATGCCACAAAAGCCACCTTGGGTAGTTTGGAAAATGCCCTCATTTAACATTTTTTCATCCCAAATCATTCGAGAATAGGACAAACTCATTCAAATGGGGACTCTAAAATCTAAGTCACATGCCCTTGTGGTGAATAAGGGAAGGAAAAATGAAAAGAAGGCAAAAACAAAGGACCAACCTAAGAAAGAAACCAAGACCAACTAACCCCCAACGAAGCCCAACACTAACACTTTGACTTCTGAGCCTAAAGTGAAGAAGGAAAAGTGTAAATGCTCCTATTGTAAGTATCTTGGCCACAATGAGCATCATTTTTAGAACAAATTGACACTTACTCAATCTGCTGAGA
>JAHRHJ020001887.1:0-16664 GCA_019776745.2 Taxus chinensis
TATCTCAGTGAAGGGCCTTTGGTGGAAAATGTCCCGCACCTGATCAACTGTCTGAACATACTATATGTTGATGATTTTCTCATGTATAAGCTCCTATATGAAGTGCATGTGAATCGCAATGTGCTTCGTCCACTAATGCTGAACTGGATTTCTACAAATTTAGATAGTGCTCATGTTGTTATAGTAGATAATGGTAGGCCCGCTGAAAGTGGATGCCAAACTCTGTCAAGATACCCTGTAACCAAATAGTTTCTGTGGCAATGTTAACTGCTCATCTGTATTATGCTTTTGTCGATGATATGGTAATGGCGTTCCAATTCTTGCTAGACCAACTGACAGGACCTGAACCAAGAGTGAAACTATAGTCTGAGGTAGAATTCTGATGATATAGATCACCGGCCCAATCTGAGTCTGTAAATCCAACCAAGTCAATCTCAGTCCCTCCTAAGTAATGAATACCATCTGTGTGAGTGCCACAAACATAGTGAAGGATTTTCTTTACTACTTTTAAATGCAGCTCATGAGGCTCTTGCATAAATAAGGACACAATCTCAACAACATACAAAATATCTGGCCAAGTGTAAGTAAGGTAGATCAAGCTCCCCACCAACTACCAAAACAGGGTACCATCAACCAAGGGGGAAGAGAAATTAGAAACCCGCTTGACCTTGGAAAAAAAAAGGAGTAGGTGAGGACTTGCAATCAGACATGTGAAACCAAGCAAGAAAATCAAGAGAGTACGTAGGCTATGAGATCATAATTCCTGAGTTAGATTATGAAATCTGGATCCCAAGAAAGTAATGAATCAATCCTAAGTTAGACATGGAGAACTTGTTGGCCAAGGAGATCTTCATAGAATCAATGATAGAGGAAGAGCTACCCGTGATCAAAAAGTCATCAAACATAGAGAAAAATAATAAGCATGGATTCATCCTGCCATAAAATATACACATTTGGGTCAAAGTGACACTGAGTGAACCTTGATGCAAGTAAAAAGGAGTCCATCTTGGCATACCAAGCTTGAGGGGCTTGTTTAAGGACATAGAGAAACTTCTTTAACTTGTAAATGAGGGATGGATCATGGACATAACCTGAAGGTTGTTCCATATAGATCTCTTCCTCTAGGTCCCCATGAAGGAAGGCACTCTTAACGTCCATATGGTGGACTTCCCATCTATTAGCGGTAGCGATGACAAGGGTCAATCAAATTGAAATCATCTTCATAATCAGAGTAAAGGTTTCCGAGTAATCAACCCCAGCTACATGGGAGAAACACTTAGCTACAACTCGCACTTTATACTTCTTGACTTCTCCATTGGATCCATACTTTGTTCGATATATCCACCTACATTGAATGAATTTTATTCCTTTCGGAAGAGGGGTAAGATCCCAAGTGTCATTATTTATGAGTGAGAAATACTCCTCATCCATAACAAAATCTCACTCAGGAATCCCAGAAGCTTCCTGGAAAGACCGTGGATCAAACGCAGAGGAAAAGAAGGATTGGGGTCCAATGAAACTCAAGTGCATATGTATCTCATATGAAGGATCTCTAACTAAATCTCCAGCACTCTGTACAGTTTTCTTGTCCCAAAGAGGTTCCGAAGGTTCAAGCTCAGAGTTGGAAGATTCTTCACTCGAGTGAGAAGGGACATAGTTCTCATCATCACTACTGTTTGAATCAAAAGACTCAGAAGTTTAAGGATCGGGAGGAGCAGGGAGAGGAGGAACTCGCTCAAGATCATCATCATCTAATGAGTCATAATCTAAATTAGTGGGAAAAAGAACCTCTTGGTAAAAGTAAAAGTCAAGGATGACTCATCAAACTTCACACTCCTCTCAATATAGAGCTCATGGGTAGTAGGGTTCAACAATAAATATCCCTTCACACCATCAGGATACCTGATAAATAAATAAGTTTTGGATTTTGGATCCAATGCCTTGTGTTTCTTCTTGGGAATCCGAGCCATAGCCTTGGATCCGAAGAATCGAAAGTGTTCAACATCAGGCTTGTGTCCAAACCAGGCTTCAAAGGGTGTCATCCCTCTTACTGCCTTGTGTGGAACATGATTCTAAATGTAACAAGCACAATTCACTGCTTCAGCCCAATACTGTGGAGGAAGGGACTTCGAGTGAACCATATAAGTAGCTATCTCCTTTAGAGTTTGGTTATTTCTTTCTGCAACTCCATTTCTGGAAGGGATATAAGCAACTGTACGCTGCAAAGAAATCCTCTTAGGAGTGCAAAAATCCACAAACCTATTGCCTAACTATGCCTAAGGTTTCATGAAAATATTTTAGGCTGTAAATGTGGGTCAAGAGACATACTCAATCACCTTATATAAAAAAGAATTTAGGTCCTTATTTGATATATTTGGGAAATATACAAAAGGTGTGTAAATCAAGTGATTTGGTTTCACCCTTGGTAATTAGGGTTTCAAAGGAGGAGGTGATCTTATTGGATGTAAAATAAGTTCTTTGAAGAAAAAGGTTATTTTCAAAGTGGTTTTTACCCTATTGGGGTTTTTGACTATAAATATTGTGTCACTTGTGTTATTTATTTCATGTAAGTATTTATTTATTTAATTATGTGATGATGTAATGTTTATTTAAATATTTATAGTAACATTACCTAATGTATTAATGTTTAGCATTAATGTTGAATTAATATGTAAATTGTTGAATCCTCAAATTCTAACATGGTACTAGAGCATGGTTTGAATTAAATAGTTTAGATATAATAATGTTGTATTTATTATATTTAATTATTACGGGTTTTTTCAACCAACCTAAAAGGGTATTTAAAATAACCAGACCCCTTCTTTGCATTTTTTTTATACAACCTAAATGTTTTGATGTATGAAGAATCAAGGTGAACTCACAGGTGTTAAATTTGGAAACTTCTTACCTTTCGTGAAAACTTGTGTAAAGGTAAGGGTAAAATATTTGATTTTTTTTCTCTGTAGTTTTAATATGTGCAGGTTGAATTTTGTCAATGGTATATAAAAAAGGAGACAAAGCTTCATCAAAATAGGATTTGAATTTTTTCCATTAGAAGTGTGAAAAATGTTGTCTCCTCTAGAAATTCTAAGGTTAATGTAGAATTTAAATTCCCTTTCCTAGTAAATGTTTTGAATATTTTCTCATGAGAGGCCCACGTAATAAGGGTTATATGTGTGTTTTTTTTTAAATACTATAGTTATAAGGTTATAAAGTGTATATATATATGATAAATTATAATAGGTTATTATAATCTATTAAAATATAACCTCTTTAATACTATACAGAAGAAGAAATTCAAAAATTTCACATTACAAAAATACTTTTCGATTACATTAAATTTGACAGTCAAATGACTAACATGTTAGACCAAAAATAAGGCTGAATGATGGTAATTTAAATGTCAAATTTAAGTTAGTAAGATTCAGGAAATTTTCATAAAACATTAAAATTGAAGGTCAAATGACCGTCACGGTAGACCAAAAATAAGGCAGAATGAAGGTCATTTAGACGTCAAATTTAAGTTTCCTGTATTGTCTACATTTTTTTTTTTCCAGAAATATGAAGTTGTTATGCATTCTTAGGGGTTTCTTCTTCACTTCTATATGGTTAGAAATGTTTTTTATATAAGTTTGGGGTATAGTGTAGAGCCCTTTATATTGCAGGTTATTATTTTGATCATAGGAGGTTAATTAGTATGCATTTTAATGACATAATTAGTTATGATAAAATAGTTCCTTTAGATCTAATTCTATTAATTTTTTTTTATTTTTTTTCATAAATATGTCTCTAACTCTATGGTGCATTGTATATTATAATGGGGAGTATTTTACAGGTTCAGGAAAATAATGGTATCCAATTACTTTTTCCTCGATAAATCCCAGATCCTAAATGGAGCCAACTACAACATTTGGAAGATCAGGGTTAAATCAGAACTTATGGTGAGGAAATTATGGATGATTGTTTTAGGAACTGAGTTTGTGCCCATCAGTCATCAAGTGATTGAAGATAATATGAATGCATTCTCACCGCATACGAAAGAGGTCCTTTCCATTATTTTATGCAATGTGAATGATGAATATCTTCTACACATTGGCAATATCAAATATCCAAAAGAGGTATGGATATAATTAACATCCATGCATGAAGGTACACATTTATTTAAGATTATTAAGCTTGTTTTAGAATTTCTTGTGACTCTTAATAAAGGAGATGAAAAAATAGTTAATTTCTGAGCCAAGATTACAAATATTAAAATAAAATTAGATGGATGCAATTGTAACTTAATTGGTGAAAAAATAATCTACTTTATTGTTCAGTTAAATATTCATGACAAGTTTAGGAATTTTATTTCTATCCTAAATTCTAAATATAAGAATGAAGATAAATTGCTAGATTTAAATACTTTGAGTGCTCTTCTAATATAGTAAGAGAAAGTGATAACTAACTTAGTGTCCAAGGTGAATTCCTCTCAAGCACTTCTCACTCAGAATTTGAAGTTCAAGTCTCGCAAGTCCTTCCCTAATAAAAAGAGTAGAACTAAATCTTTAGTTTCAGATAAGAAAAGTTTTTCTTATGATAAATTGCGTGTAAAATGTAATGGTAAATGTCACAAATATAGTAAATTTGGACATAAAAAGTAAGATTGAAAATATAAGAAACCTATCTATAAAAACCAAAAACAGACTGTCTGTCTTTTCTAACTATAATTTAAGGAAAAAAGATGTTCTAATGATGCTTCTAAAATTGTTACATTATATGTTACTTTATACTCTTCCTCTAATTCTAAATGGATTCTATATTTAGGTGCTTCAAATCATATGAATGGTATTTCCATTTCTCTATTTGATGTTATGAAAATAAATGAATTTTTATATCTTGGTGATAACTCATCTTTAGAAGTAATAGAAAAAGGAAAAGTAAAATTTGCAAATGGTGTTTTGAATAATGTTTTATTTGTTCCTAAGCTTAAAAAGAATATGTTATCATGTTCATAACTAAATCATGATGGTTTATCTATTCAAATTTTGAAGGATACTTGGTAAATCAAGCATAGTGATGATGATATAATTATTGAAGGAATGATAAGAAATGGTTTGTATATTTTTGATGATTTCTCTTCTGTATCGTATTTTGTATCTCAAAGATTTAATAATTCAAAACTATGACATGAAAGGTTAGGACATGTTAATTATTGAAGCTTATGGGAAATGTCTAGATATAATCTAGTAAATTTTTTTCCTGTGTTGTCTTCTTCTCCTGATGCGTGTGAAGGATGTTTATGGTCGAAACAATGTGCTAAATCCTTTCACTCACATCCTGAGGAGAGTTCCTCTTCTACTCTAGAAATTATTCATAGTGATGTTAGTGGACCTCTTGAAGTAGCTTCATTAAATGGTTATTTATATGTTGTGATTTTGATTGATGATTTCACCATAATTATTTTGAAAAATTTTCTTAAAAATAAATCTGATGTATTTAGAAAATTCAAAGAATTTAAAGCATATGTTTGAAACTCATCAAATTATAAAATTAAGAGACTTAGAACAGATAATGGGGGTGAATATGTTAGCAAGAAATTTGAGAAATTCTTTATTGATTGTGGTATTAAAAGGGAATTAACTTCTCCTCATTATCCCCAATCTAAAGGTATCATAGAAAGAAAAAATAGGACTATTTGAAAACACCAAAATTAGGTTGTACCACCCTTATAGCCCTGTTAATTAAATTAACCATACCTTACATATTCATATCCCATAGTACACATGATGAATTAAATTAATTACTTTAATTAATTTAATTAATATCCTCACTTGACCACCTCACCTAACCACATCACCTAGACACCTCATTAAAAACCTATTCTTAGCATGTTTCTTTTAAAGATCTAATTTCTACTTACCATAACTAACTAAGACTTGGTATAACCCTAAAATTAGATGCATATTATTTATCTAACAACATGCCCACTTACTTAAAAATAAAATACCATTTTGGCCCCGAAACAATGGGCAAAACTAGCAAAAAAGATAGCCAAAATCTACTATTTTGGCAAACCTAGGATTTCCAGCTATAACCGATGCCAGTTAACCCTAAAATGATGATGGTTAACCTAAACCATAGTCAGTTACCATATATTCATTTTAGTAACCTTATTCTGGGGGTTGGACAAGAAAATATTTGAGTTTGGAGAGAGAGATATCGGCATGCAAGAATGAACCAGAGCCCTCTCGCATATCTAGATACCCCTAGCCGGCACTAAGATTGATCTAAAGACATTGGCATTCATAATAACATTCCTAGAAGCACTGCCATGACACTAGATCATCCGTTGCCATGACACCAGTTTTATAGATCAACCGTTGCCATCATCCAACCACCAAGCCTACAAATACAAGTAAGCGTGTTTTGATTTGCATCATTCTATACCTAGATCGTCATTCCTTTAGCTTTCTTCACTAAAACCTATTCTCTTTTAGATCCCATCATCCTCACCTTCCTATCAATCCACCCATCTAACCACCCATAACCTTTTGGATCCCCATATTCAACCCTAGACATCTCTGAGCATTCTCATAATCTTTACCACCCTAACCATCATTCTTCCATCCTCTGTGCAATCACAGAGAACCTCCAAAACCAAGTTTTATTGAGTTTCTACCATTCTGCCCCTATCGACACCGGTCACCTTGACCGTCATCGGTTTCCCTCTATACCATTATCAGTCATACAGGACCGACGTCGGTCTTTGTAAATGGTAATCCTTCCTATAACAGTGACCTAATAACCTTAACCCAAATAACCCAAAACTACCCAAAGCTTGACCCTGACCTATTCTAATCACCTTGGATACCTGCTTAACCTTGAGATATGATCATAACCCAACCTATTAGATTAGATTTTTTTATTGTATTCAAAATAGATACCTAAATCATATCAATTGCTATAGGATGTTATTTATTTCTGGTATTTCTTACATTAAGTTTTATTAAAAAATGGATTGAAAGCCATCTAGGAAGTATCAAAATTCTCAGATCTAGCACACGGCAGGCAGGCCACTGACATATATTGTTTGATATCCTTCTTATGGTCTTGTTTTACATTCAAAGGTAGTTCCTCCTAGAAAAATGAAATTTATCACAATCAACATTTGATCAAGAAATCAAAACATGAACATACCTTCCACCTTCAATTCATAGGAATTCCTCCTCAACTTTACCTTATATGTTTTTCTCATACATATGAAAACTTATTGGTGAAACATTTTGGCATGCCCGGTGGGACCCTCTCTTGGGTTCTTTACATTTTCTTCATATAGGGAAAGCTTGTGTGTTTCTTTCTTTTTGAAAAATGCACATTTAATCTTCTCCCTGATAAAATTGTTTTCTTCTAATTTTCTAAACAAAATTTGTGATTTGGTGTTTAAAAAAAATCATTTATTTCTTCTTGCATTTTCATAGTAGTGAAAGAGCACATTCTTTCTCTATTCCTAATTTGCTACATCAAATATAATTGTCGATTTAGGTTATAAAATTTATTGTGTTTCATCCTTGTATACTACATTATTAGCTCATATTTAAAACTGAGGGAAACTTATATGCTAGAAGTCATACCCAACTGATGGTTGATGCAATTAAACCATAAAAGCTACTTTCTCTTCTCTCTCCCTCTCTTTTCCAAACTATACAAATACAAAATTTACACATCTTCTTAAACAAAATCTTACCCAGAAGAAGCTGTAAATGATCACATGATCAAGGGATTGATAGTGGGCAACCTATTGGTTTCTATGTCCAATCATTATCTCAGAGAAAGGACCACCCCTGCCAAAACATAACCTAAAACCACCCTTTAGAATTTTCCTCTTTATAGGACGCCTTCCCAACCAAAAAAATTTGTTCTAAATTCACAAGCTAGTCTTAAAAAGCATAAGCAAAAAGAACATAAAATTCATTTATAGGGTTGCATGTTTTCCTTAGATTTGTTCTTGATTTGCGTTTTGAGTTATGAGGTTGCATGTTTCATTTTCTTCTACCTTTCACACTCTGCCATCACATTTGGTGTATTCTGACTATTTTTGAGTGTGCCAGAACCTAGTTTTATCATACTCAAATTTCTGGGTTAATGTTCCATCTAATTTAATTCAAAAAAATATGTTTTTTCTTCATTTCTTCAAATTTCATAGTAATCAGCGTCATTCTAGCAACCATAATTTGTTTATATTTGACCGTCATCGGTTTACCTAACCGGTGTCAGTTTCAGCTCTTTTTAATCATTTTACCTAAAGACAGCATTCATAAAATATTCTATTCTATTTGAAGTTGTCAAAACATCATCATATCCCTAGAACTTTCATATCACAGCCCAACACAATTTCCATTATTTTATGTTCAGTATTTTGTGCCTCATTTGGAAAACTGTTGATTCCCCACAATAACCATAATCAGTTATCATAGCTGTCATTGGTCAGTCTGACCGTCTTCGATGTATGTGTTTGATTTTTAATTAAAACACTGACCGAATTTACCTCCTAGAATTCATCCTTCTCCATTTTTACTGTTTTCTGTGTCATTTGCCGAGTACAATTTTAATAGGTCAACGCTAATTCACATGGTGTTGACTCACATCAAAACTACAGCCATTATGTTTTACGCCAAACTTCAGCCTCTTCGACCCATCCCATCATCAGTGTTTATCTTATCACATATGGATCCAACTCAGTTTGTCACCATTAGTACCTACAAATAGGAGTTCACAAGACTCCTTGACTAGAATCCTACTTCCATGTAGCACTACCTTTCCCATTCCTCCACCCAGGACTCCTCAAGAAAGTTGATGTATGACATGCCTATGTCTATTACTCTTTCCCTCACCCCCACTTTCGCGTCAGCTACCACTAGGTCCACATTGCCTCCATCCACCTTATCCCTTGTGATATCTCAACTGGACCCCACATCCACTATGACTGTTGCATCAATGACATCTATCACACCCATGGTGTCAACCATACCTTCACCAACTACCTTAAGCATGGCCACATCTAGACCCTTTACCTTGTATGTACTAGTTGCATCACAACCACCCATGGTGCCAGCAAACCACACCTCATTCCAAAACCTCTTCATTTCCATCCCACAGTCTCTACCCTCAATTACTACGAGAGTCATTATGACTACCCCACCTATTTACGTGCATCACCAATAACCCCTAATCTCATCCATCACTTATTCAAGATATCTTCCATCCAAATCTATTCCCCCTTCATACTTTTCATATTCGGCACCCCTATATAATGGAATGTCGTCTGCATCATACACCCATCATCAACCTCCCTTTACTGCAGGATGCACCCATTCCTCAAAACCCAACAATGAGATCATTAGGATGATGATGGAAAATATGCAAACATTAGAAGCATCAGTATTTTCGACTCTTGCAACTCCTTAACTTTTGACGAAATATGTAATGAGCCTATTCATCCATCTATCCCCATCCACCCATACCCTGTACATTGGGAAATGCCCAAGTTCAACCATTTCAATAGTAAAAAAATACCCGCAACAACACTTATGGTCATTCAAACATGGGTGTTATCTAATTTCCCATGACAATGCTCTACTACTACGGACATTCCCCATGTCATTGATAAGACCCACCTTAGATTGGTATAGTGGTTTGCCCACACATTCCATCTACTCCTTTAACCCAGTGGCTCAAGCATTATTTGACCACTTCTCGATCAATGTAGTAAAAAAGGTCACCATGACTGACCTATACTCGACACAAAAATAAGATGAAGAATCTATCACAGATTTCGTTGATCGCTAACGAAGTATTATCAACCAATTAAACTTCTAGCTACCTCAAGTTAAGCTTATAGAGTTATTCACTAGAGATTTTTTCAGACACATCTCACCACCTCTGTAGGTACAAAATATTTGTACCTTTGATGAAGCATTTACCATGGCATGCAAGTTGGAGATTCATGCCATTGAAGAAAAGAAAATCCAATTACGAAACAAAAATGCCGCATTCAAATCAAATGGCACCTCTTCATCTTCAAAGCCCCAAAATAATTATTCAAAAGCCAAAAGATCTGCCAATGTAGTAGTTCTCAAAATAGGTTTGTCCCATCCATCTAATCAAGCCAAACCTACCTCCAATCTTTGTCATGTTCATAATTTTTCAGTTCCCATGGGAACAACGAAAGTACACTCTAATTGGAGAGCCCTATTCTTCAATCTTGGAAAATCTTCTTAAGGTCAAAACCATTACACTACCCCCGATAAAACCTCATATTGGTTTCGATCCTAATTTTCCTATGCCCGTATGGTATAAGGAACATGACTATTGTAATTATCATTGCGTCAAAGGCCATAGTGATGGTAATTGCATAACTTTTAAGAACATTGTCTAGGAAATGTAAGATAATAGAGATCTCATCCTAGACAACCTGAATGCACCAACAAATCAAAACTTGCATATCTTTAAGAAACCATTCCATAACCATACACCATCAAATAAAATTGGTGAACCTTCAACCAATGACCAAAATGTCTGTGAATTCCATGATGTTTTCAATATCATATCGATCGTTCCTCAATTTCCACATATTCCATATATCGAGAAAATTTTGACACGAGATCCTTTACCCGCAGAGGAGCATACCTCATCCACTCCTTCACCCATAAAGGAGTATTCTTCAACTCCCCCTTCACCCATGGAGGAGTCCACAATTTCTACTAATTTTGTTTCACCATCTACCTCGCAACTTACTAAAGAATCGATGGTGTTAACTCCCTTAATCATAAGAGATTCATCATCACTTTCTCCTCCGCTGAAAGAGTAATCTACCTCACCCCATCTACCATCTCTCCTACCCTATGGGAGATCCTTTTGACACACCACTACCTATTGGGGATAATTTCCCATTAGCATTCCAGGATCCAAATGATTTCGTCTTATCTCTTTTACCCACAGATTCCAAGGCTATCCAAGTCCCTATCTCACAAACATATTTTACAAGGATTTCCACTAAACCAACTACATCTCCTCTTACAACAATGTCATTTTCATGACTGGCCGATTGCTTGGATTACGTTGATAATTCCATGCTTTAGGGACGTCTTTGACTCCCATTTTCAACTCAAATGCAAATCTTGTGTACTGATACCTCCACGATCTATCTGAAGGTATTTCCAGTCACCAAATCAACCCTGACCATGCCTATTGAAATGAATTATACTTCATCAACTTTACCTACATCCGAACCTTTACCCATGACTAAAACCATTCCTATGCCTAAGAACCTACCCACAACGTTACATCTTTGTCCATATATAGACCCATCCCTACCTTGGGTGTCATGCCGATGTTAAGCCATGTTCGGTAACAAACAAGTGTGCACACAAGACAAAGGATGAATCCCTCAAACAATGGCATACAAAGAGAAAAAAATAACATAACTGACAACCATGGGAATAAATATACCTACAAGACAAATGCTACAAAACAAGCACCCATTAACATATTAGAAATTTTAAAATTATGTCAAACGTCTATGATCTAATAAATTATTTTGTTATAAAAAAAATGAAACAATAGCACATGTGGTGTATGAAAGTCAATGCCTCTAAGAGCCGTTGTGGGACAGGAAAGAGGTATTACACCAAACATCTTTTGTAATGCATCTGTATAGTCTGTGATAATAACTAGAAAGGAAAGTGAATGCACATGTGTGTATGATAAAGATGGATGAGTGCACTAATCTAGGGGGCCAAAAAGCCTGACACAAATCCAAAAATAAGAAAACTACACAAGAATTTTGTTTTGGTTGGTTTGGAAATTCCCAAAGACAAAACACGTACGTGTTACTTTAAAATCTAAATAAATAAAAAAGATCGAATCCCTTTCTCATTCTTATTTCTCTTAAACATAAATTCTATATCAAACCCTACAGTCATGGTCTGTGTTTAACTATTTAGCTCCCAAGGTCATTTGTACAATGACACAAAGGTTGGATTGACGTGGAATTGAGAATGGTGCCATGGAGAAGAGGTAGGGATTTTTTTTTTCTTTGAATTTCATTGAAATTTGGTAATTATACTGTATATTTTAATTAAATACATGTTTTTAACTAATACATTTCCACCTCAACCATAACAAAACCCTGTAAATCCTGTCAACCCTTCTAGCCCTCCTACTTTTTTTGTACATCCACCAGGTAGTTATGAGGATTTAACAACCCATATAGTGGAAAATAAGATTGAAATTGAGGAATTAATTTAAAAAATGAGGTATCCCCATTCTACGAATTCCCACCATGCCTCACTTACAAACACATTGAAGGCATTACTGGATCAGGTTGATGTGGAAATCATTGAAATTCTTCATTGGATATCTCTAAAGAGCATTGTAGGAAATATTACACTAATAAATTATCATATTCAGATGCTAAAAAAAATAAATTAAAAAATACGTCATATGTACATTATTCATGGACCCTAGAAACAATTTTCGTATTATGTTGTCATGCAAACAATTTCCAATCCACTTGTAGAATAATGATTTGATAAAAAAGTTTTTAGGACCGATGGTGGATGGTGTTTGATATCCCACATTGTAATAAAAATGATGTTCCACTATACTTTTTGAGGAAACTCTATTATGATTTTATCTTAACAAGATCCCAAACAATTTTGACTATCGTAAGTTTCATGACCAAGGAAAAGGATTTGCATAGGATAGACCAAGTGCACAACATACAACTACTCAACATAGTAGAGTCCCCACACAAAAGCCTCCTCATCTTGAGGATGTCCCTCCAGGAGTGAAGGAGATAGTATAGATTGATACACTACACATGCTTCAGGCGCTCTTTGATAGTGATGTCTAACATATGAGGGAGATTTATGATACCGATGTTGGTAGAGGTAGATAGAGTATTACTTTAGGTAGTAGTAGCATGAGGCCACATCTTTACATGTATTATGGTAGCATATGTTTGGGACCTGATGAAGATGATACTTTCATGTAAAATGGTATTGGTGGAGTTGCTGATGGTGGTACACATGATAATGTGGCTATGTTTGACATTGTTTTGAGTGATACATTTAGATTTCAAACATCGATGACACCTTCAGTGGTATATTTTTTATTTTTTATTGCGTGTTACAAAAGTATCTGAGTACTTGATTTAATTATATATGTTAACTTTTTAAAATAATTATATTTAAACTTGGTCAAATTTATTAACTTACATATACATATGTACATGTATGCATTAATATTATAGCATGCGGGAGGGACGTCATCATCCCAACCACAGGTTATGAGTACCATTGCTATGCATGTATTCACAGAGGTAATTTAGAATGTTAATTGTGTAAAATATTCACACATGCAAATTATATATAACTTTTGAAATCAATTATATGCATATATATGTATGTTCTTGTATATATATTATATATTTTCAGCTAACTTGACGTGATATATTTTTTATAAAGTTGATGACCTCAATAGAAACACCGCCATTTTCTGGGAGGAGTAGAGAAAGGATTTACCATTGCAATTTCGTTTGCATAGAAACTCACTAAGGCATACAAACTATGTATTTTCATTAAATAGCTCATGTAGTTAACATTATTTTCAATTATTTTAATGATTTCCTTCATTATGCCAAGAGGCATATACATTTACATATATTGAGTGAGATTGTCTTATGTCTTGCCTTTGTCCTGAAATAAAAACAAAAATTAGGGGGAAATATAACTTTAATAACTTATTTTGCATTGGCAAGGATTGCATTGACAAGGAGTGGTGGCAACTTTATCTGCGTTAGCAAGGAGTTTGCTGCAAAATATTGCCACAGACATTAGACAGATTAAATGGAGGCCGATCAACACAACACGAAACCGCATAAAAAAATTAATATGTAACGAATTAATAATTATTTGTCCTTCCTTTTCCGTTAGTGTGGAAGGTGATGCACATGTTGAACGTGGGGCGTTTAAGGGAGGCAAAAATGGTTCGTCTATCCATGGTGAATGTGAATGTGATGAATAAGGACGAAAATAATTTCCTTGGATCTCATATATATATGAAATGATGGTTTCATAATGGTTCACCTATTTTATGGTAGTTCTAACACCATTTTTCCAAACTATAGATTTAATTTCTAATTTTAGAGGAGAGAATAGTTTGCAGAAGTGAAATAAAAATATTGTTGCCTCTGCTTCTCAAATGTCAGATGAATCCATACAAAATTTAAATGAAATACTTTGCTTGATTACAGTTCTCAGTTAGTTATGCAACTCCCTTCCTAATTCCAGGGGGATTTGATAGTCAGAGAGGCATTCCAGTTCTGATGCATGCACTTGCACTCAAGGTGTTTATAATCTCGGACACATTAGCTATGTGTCTTTCAATTAGAGCATTTTTACGCTATTGTGGCTATCAGCTTGCACACTAGACCACACCAACCTTGTAGTCGTGAGAAATTAGAGAATTTATCATAGCTTGGGCTCTTCCTAATCTTGCTTTCATTATAACCAACGTTGGTGTCATTTGGTTTGGGGGTGTATGTTATGGTGGCACCAAAATGTTTTTGGTTAACCATCTTGGTGTGCTACATTTCCATAATCTCAATCGGCCTTGCTGTCATTCCTATTTCTGTTCCTATAATTCTTTTGGCAGTATTTTTCAAAATATCAGCCCTTGAAATTAAGATGCTGTGGCGTGTATTTTGGTATTTTATCTTAAAATTATGAGATTAAATTATAATATTAGATCTAGGATGATAAATATATACACTATATATTTGACTTGCATTAATTAATAGAGACTTGTAAATATTTATAAAGCACAATTACAAGTATGTTTATAGATAATTATGTTACAACATTTGATATATTTGTATTTTCCACCATTGTTTCAAATTTTTGTGAATATTTGAGCAATTTAAAAGTGTTCCTATATTTGAATGGGTGATTGAAAGATTCCTTTCGTATTACCTTGATTGATACATTTTGTGGTTGCCTATGGTTAAATGATGGGATATAATTGGGTGATAATTAAATCATGATAAATGGAAAGATAGCTTATAAATAGTTGCCAAAATTTTCTATTAATTATATTCCTTAAAGCTATCGAAGGCTTATAATAAATAGTTTATTTAACTATTAATTTAGGTAGGATTTTTTTATTATTGGTAAATAGGTTTAAAGGGACTATAACCTGTTACAAAAAGGGTTCAACAACCAGATATAACTATAAAGATGCAACAAAAAAGGATCAAAATCTGGATAGAAAACTAAGTCCATCAGTAACCAAGAGATAGTTACAAACAAGAAACAAAAGAGAACAAAATCTGCAACAGAAAAAAAAGCAGCAAAGTCACAACAAAAAGACCAAAAAAGATCAACATAAAAAATGACTCCCTCCATCCCAAGTGAGTTTACTTCTTGGATGCTCTTTTAATTCTGGACTAGATCATTTGCAACAAGGTGAACAACACCAATGTGGTAATGTGCGTTGGTTCGGAAGCATTCAACTGCGAGATGGTCTAGCTCCTCTCTTTATCATTCCCCCAAATAGTGCCAGGGATCCCACTAAGCATGGTAATGCTTCAAACTTGCTGCTCTAAAAAATTACTTATGGCTTTGAAGATAGCCATGTTGTGATCATATCTATCTTTAGCTCTCCCCAGTATACTATCTAGTGAGTTCAACTTCTTATAAATATCAGCAATCTGATCCTTCCCAATGTCATTATCTTCATCAATTTTTCTTTTTCCTTTCTACTTTTCCATATGTTGCAGGTCATTTTTCAGTTGCTTCATCTCTTTCTCTAGAGACTCTAATCTATGATGCCCGTTATTCCCCTCTTGATGCAGGGCCTTATCCATACCAACATTGTTGATATGCAACAAATTTTGTGCAACCTCTAGCTCTTTGGTGTTTCTGAGAATCTGGGTAGAGTGGGGGTGTCAGTTTTTTGAAGCTTGGGGTTCTTGGTTTTGGAAATGGGAGGGGTGTCCAGAATTTAGGTAAGATTTTAATTGTGTTTTTAATATAAATTTTGTGTAGTTATTAAACTTTAAAATTTTGTTTTATTAAAGACAGTGGAGTTGTGAGATATTAAATGTTCCGAAATTTTAATAATAGGAAAGAACAAGAGCATAGAAAAATAAAATATAATAGTTTGTCTCATTATTTGATTATGCCCACCCATTTTAGCTTTACCTACCTCTAGAGACCAATAGGAAAGATCAGAAGCATAGAAAATTAAAATACAATAACTTATCTCATTATTTGATTATACCCACCCTCATTTTAGTTTTACCTACCTCTGGAGACATAATTATGTTTTTTGGTTGAATAATCCGAGGACTTGTTATGGAAATGATTAAGAATCGTTCTTAAGAGACATTAGTAAGTTATCTCACATATTTTTTAAGATCATATTTATGGAATTTGTCATTATATTCATATAGTTTACATTCAAGGATATTATGCCCTTAAGGATGGATTGATTTAATATATCATTCTACATCTGGCTGATAGAAAGAATTTTTGGAGTTCCTTTTTAAATTTTATCAGAGGATATCAAATAAAAGAGTAAACATGGGGCTCAGTTATTTATATGTATTGAAGTATGGGTTG
>JAHRHJ020001888.1:0-16652 GCA_019776745.2 Taxus chinensis
AATAGGTTTTTAAAGCCCAAAAGAAACCCTTCTCCAAAAGTGACAAAGAAACAACTGATTCAATTGCAATTTTCATGTCCCTGGGCAAGCTTTTTCGAGCCACAAAAGGGTATCATGTTGGACCGAATGCTTTCAAGTGAATATCTTCATGAGGTGGTTTCCCACATGGCTAATGGTAAATCCTCCTAGCTGGGATGGTCTTCCTTACGAATATTATTAAACCCTTTTGGGTGTTGTCAGAAGAGACCTATTCCATGTTTATCTTATAGATTTTAACTCCGATTTGCTTAGGTGGTTTATTAACCACAATCATATAAAAATCATTCGCAAGATGGTTGACCCAAAGCTTATCTACAAATAGAGGCCAATCACTTTATTCAATGTCTTTTATAAAATAATTTCCAAGGCCTTAACAATACGCATCCAACACTTATGCCTATAACTATTAGTCTAGAAAAAATAAGGTTTATTCAAAGAAAATATATCCTAAACAATAGTATTTCTCTTTGGGAAGGTGTGGACTACGCTTGCTGGTCTCAATAGAAATCCTTATTTATGAAAATATATTCTTCAAAATCCTTTGACATGAAAAAATGGCACTTAAATCCGGAAATGCTCAAACCACTTAGTTTTAGGTCATTATTTATCCACTCATTGTCAATGTTGTTTTCAAATGCTTCATCTTATCTCTTTGTTATCGATATCATCTCATAATAGTTTTTCCTCTTTCATTCAATTCAATAGTTCTTTCCTCTTGTACATGTGTTGTATGATTTAGCCACCAAAGGATTTACCTATCTCCTAGCTAATGCCTCTAAGAAAGGGGTGGTGAAGGGAATATCTCTTCTAGGATTTCCTCCCATAGAGCTTGCTAATGGCCACTCCACTGATGATTTGTTTCTAATCTTACGAGAAGATAAGAATAAGTACATGTATCAAGTTATGCACTTCCTTGACATTTATTTCTTAACTTCTAGCTTGAACATTCAATGGAAGTATACCCAATGTAACATAAAATCCTTTCTACCTCCACCTCTATAGTTGGATGTGCTTCAATGGATTAACTAGATTTGACATGGAGAAATATTCTGATTTATAGGAATTCCTTTTTTATATCGAGATACCTTCCCTTTCCTTCAGAAATGTGTAGTTGATGGAGAGGAGAAAAGGCTCTCCAATTGGATCACAAAACCACTTTTTATGGCTAGTAAGTTTCACATTTTCTGCCAAGTCCTTGCTTCCATGAATGTTTATTACTCATCCTCTTGGGATCCAATACTCTTAGAAAAAACTTGAGAAATTGTTGAAAGAATTATTACGAGATAGTTTGAAGCTTGAAAAATATTTTCATATAAATTATTGTGAATTTTTTTTCTACATTATGAGTTTAGTGGCCTAGGATTGTTGGGCATTGGGTGTCAAGTAAACTCCCTTTAAAAAAAATGGATTATTCACGATATTGAAGGGAATGAAGTTTGTAAAATCCTTCTGCATAATTGTAACTTAGAAGGCTCTCCAAAAAGGCATATGACTTAGAAAGGGTCACGATATCAGAACCTAATCATTATCCAAGATCCAATATAACTAGTGTTCTCATTCATTATTGAAAGCATTTGGAAAAATTAAACATTATCTTTTTTTGGAATGAAGATGAGCTCAAAAATGAGCTTTCCATGAATGATCACTTGGTATAGTGATGCCCAATTGTTTGTAACATTCCCATTTTAAGACTTTAGAAACAAGGGGGAAAAATTGCATAAAGTTCTCTCTTATAAATTAACATAAGTAAGAACACATATTTGAAAGCCAATCTATCTCATAACAGAAAACCATATGCAGCTGTAAATGACTCGATGAACACCGATCTCTCACTTCATGACTCGGTATCATACTGATATCTCATGTTAAATTTATAATGTGTATACTATGTATAATTAATTTTGTTACCCTTTTAGAGGTATCAAGTATTTTGTTTAAGAGGCCTATATGAATATTTGTTACTGATACTCATTTGAAATCCTGCTTCTTAAACTAGGTGACATAGGACAACGCAACCAGTAGATTGCGATACTTTGGCCAAAGATTTTAAGCATACTGTTAATGTTTATATCCTTAGACAACATACTCATCAAATAGAATAATCCCTTCACCCAACTTGATATGTTATCTATAATGGTCTTCACTGAGTTCTGTTAGTCCACTCGTTCAAGGTTTAACCCTAGAAAAGGTTAGCAACATGGCCAAGTCTGGAGGAATGCTTATAGTGACTAAGGGTACTTAGACATATTCAATCAACGTATGTTGATTTGGCATGTTTATTTATTCTAAGTCAACCTGAGTTACCCCCGACACTAGATCATGCCCCTATCTTTACCTAGGGAAGAACTATGATCAAATCAAAGTTTATGTTAGTCTAGTTGAACAAACTCTAAAGGGTATTTAAACATTTCAACTGCAACAAAGCATCCTCGTGAAGACCCTTGTCATCATGAAGGTACTATGTTGTAATTGGCGTGTGTCAACATCAAAATGTGTTTTCCTCATCTAGATGAACATACCTTAACTAGGAATTTATATCTTATTAACTTCTTCATAACTAATTAATTACATCAACCCTACTGAACAACTAGGTTCTTTAATTGTTAAGCTTCAGAGTTAAAACTACATTAGATGAAGTTATGCAGATAAATCTTCTTTCTATCCAACTCACATGTTGTGATTTGAACTATTAACAACCTCATTCCAATTTTACATTAAAGGCCTAGTACACATGGAAGTTTCATTTATTTACTCACTTAATACAGCCCTAGCTTATATACGTTCTGAGTAGGTCCTTTTTCTATTAAACTTCATTAAAATGAAGTCTAATTCCCTTTTTAATCATCTTTTCCTACATTCCTATTTTAATTAATGAAGTCTACATGAGAATTTAAACATTCTTTAACTACAAATAACAATAAGGATTCATATCAAAAAGGTCTTAAATTAGGACTATGATTTATTTCAATGGAATTTTCTTGCATTACCTTATCAAGGGTTAAATTCTATTATAAACCCATTTTACGTTATGAACTATTATCAATGTTTAATTCTAATAAAAACATTTCATTTAAATATAGTCACAGAGATATAGTTGAGTTTCAATGTAAGAAAGTCAACTTTATAAGTTGCATCCTCACTTGAGAGGGTAATACATCTAACACCTCATACTTCTATTTACTCCATTCCAAACCATAAAAATGCTATTGTTTGTGAAATAGAGTAATATTCATTATTTCCACTCATTGCATGCCAAAAGGAATTACATCAAGTACAAAAAAATTTCACTTATCTTTCATTCAATAAGAAGGAAATTATACATTTACATGTCCAAACGCTTCAGATATTGCTAATACCAAACAACACTATTTCAATCAATTTCAGATACAAGTCTATTTTCCATCAAATAAATTTCAGTAATGAACCATAGTTCATCATAAAAATATCATGTCTCTTTGATAAACAAATGTAACTTCCTAAATATATTTATCATTTCATCACTTATGAAGTCCATCTGTAAAATTACTAGCACGGGTTAGTTCATTAAATTGAGCATGATAAGCACTAAATCATTAAAATGATGTGATTTTAACTAACTGTTTCTTAAAAATAACTCTGCTATTATGAAACAGTCCTGAAGCAATTCAGAAAGACATAACAAAAAGGAGTTACAATACTCAAACAAAATAAAGAGAGAAAGAGATATACAACAAATCGAAATTAAGGTTAGGTCATGAAATATAACTACTTCATCCATCCATACTATTGTCTTTTATCAAAATAATATAAATAGTAATTCTGATAAGTAATATTTCAACAAAATTTCACTAGTACTTTCATATATTTCTTTTCATGATCACTCATCCGATTAGATCCGTTTAACATAAAAAGGTAACTATCCTAACTAGCTTTAAGGCATAGTTCACAAGTATATCATTTTTGTTTTTACAACCATATTCCATCTCAATATTTTGTTAACCTATATCCATCCTAAAATCTGAGTTGCCAACAATTGAACTTCAATATCATAAGAAATAAGTTAAAATAACCAAATCATCATAACGTTTAAGTGTCTTGTTTTAGAGTATCCTAATACTCAAACTCAAAACTAGGAACCAAATCAAGTTAATAACCAAACAAGATAAATCAGACTACTTAAAGATGTAATATTACTTCCAACAAGAAAAAAATTTACACTCTAATCTCAAAAAGAAGCATCATTGCAATAATTACCTTAAGTAGTTAAACGTTTAAGTTTTTACTCTATACCTAACTATTTAAAACCAATTTTTAAATTTACATCCATTCCTAAACCAACAAATTATTTCCATAATTCCAATCGAATACTCCCCTAACAGCATTCTGTAATCTTCTTACCAGACAAACCAAGAAGTCTGCATAATGAAACAGACCCAAAGAGAAAGGACAAACATTCTTCAGCCAACTCTGCAAAGCTGAAAAAGAGAATAGAAGAGGAAAGGCGGAGAGACGAGGGGGCAACAAAGGGCACGAGACGGTTGTGCATTTGTAGGTGGGCGGGGCAGGGAGCACGCCAGCCGGAGGAGAGCGTTGGTTGTTGGAACAAAAGAAGGGGGAGCGAGCTGGTGTGCTAACGAGCGTGGTGTCGCAGAGGGGGCAAAAGGGGAGGAGCAGGGACAACCGAGGCCAGCGCAAGGGCCTGAACCGAGAGCCATCCTAAAAGCGGGAGGGGCCAACACGGGGGGGAACGGAAAGAAGAAGAAGAAATAAGGGAAAAGAACCAAAGCAGCCAGAACGGGGGAAGGGGCTTGGGGAGAGGAGCCGACGACGCCAAACCAAAACGAGAACCAAGCAGGGAAGACCAACAAGAGAATCAGACGACTGTCTCTGCGGCGGAAGCTGTGAACGGGCCACAAAAAACAGGGACACGCAAGCGCAAAAGGCAGCAGCAAGGGGCAAGAAATTACGTAAGGAGGAAACGTGGGAATGGGGGTGACGCGAGACGACTAGGGAAACAACAAAACAGCCACCGACGGGACAGGGGAGTCCATCAAGCGGGGGAGCTTGGTTCCCAGTGTGGTGGTTGGTTGGGGGGTCTGGAGGTGTTGCCTAACCTTCACTCTTCTGAACATCGGAGTCGCGGGCACGAGGTTCAACCAACAAGGGAGCGGTAGGAAAGCAGGACCAAGAACGACAACAGCGGCAACAACGCAAGCTGGAAAAGAATAGGGACAGAAGGGAAAGATGCACAACCCTCGTGTCACGGCGTGGATGAGGGACGGGTTATTGTGGATTCCGAAATGAAACAAAAAAAAATGGGGAAAAGATCTACGAAGAACCGATAGTGGAAATCAGGAGCTATAGGTTGGTGGCTGCAGTCAAAATCCGAGACGGTGGCGGCTCGTCAAGTCGTGGGAGGAATGGGGGGGAGTGTCTTGTGGAACCTGAGTGGTGGGGTGCCACCGGAGTGAACACGAGTAGATAGCCGTGAGGATGGCCGACAAGTAGGGGGCAAGTGCGAGCAGGAGAGCTAACGGCAAGGTTTAAGGACTTGCGGGTATCTTAGAAGCTTAGGGTTGAACGGGAAGGCTGGAAACATCAAGATGGCGTGGTGTGACGCATAGGCGAGGGGCGCAAGTGGGTGTGGTGCAAAAGGGAACCGACGAAGGAAGTGCGCGGGAGGCGGAAAACGGCGAACGCGGGAAAACAAACGATGGGAGCGCCTAAGGGGGCCGATAGAAGGATTGTCGACTCGGTACAAGAGTCTCAAAGATTAAGGCTAAACGGAGCAGCTTGGCTGAAGGGGGGAGACCCGGCTTTCGAAACATCTAAGAAAGCAAGAGTGCTCAGGGAGTGGGGTTCCAGGGGGAGCATGCAGGAGGCTGGAGTCAGGGAGTGGGGACAGGGCAAGGAACCAAAAGAAAAAGGGGAAGAACGGGCCCGAGGGCGGCCAACAGGACGGGCGGCGCAAAGAACAAAAGCAGGCCGAAAGAAAAAAGAGACGGGGGGGGGGGGGAGACGGGAAAGAGGAGCAAAGAAAGGAACGCAGAAGAGGGGAAAAGGCAAACAGAACCCAACAACAGGGAGCGGGCGGAGTGTATATTTTGTGCAGGGGTCCGTGAGTGAGGTGGGGACTCAGAACTACTTAAAGATGAATATTACTTCAAACAAGGAAAAACATTTACCACTGCAATCTCAAAAGAAGCATCATTGCACAATACTTAAGTAGTAACGTTTAAGTTTTACTATATACTTAACTATTTAAACAATTCAATTAATCCATCCTAAACCACATATTCCATCAATGAAAATTACTTCACTAACAACATTCTGTAATCATCTTACCAGACAACCAGAGGTGAGGAAGTTGCATAATGAAACCGACCAAAGAAAGGGACAACATCTTCACAACGCAAAGCTGAAAGAAGAAAATGGAGGCGGAGGGCGAAAGACACAACCCCTCAACTCTTGTATGATTATAGTGAACCTAAGAAACTAATAAACCTATATTGACAAGATCATTATCTCGTACTGTCTCACAAAAATCCGAAATGGAGATCTAATCTGCGATGAATTGAAGAACAACAAAAATAGGGACACTAAAATAGCCTTATTTCCACAAGGATAACAAATAAAACATACTCAAAAGATTAAAATATGGAAGGAATAATTTTAAAAGATGGTGAATTTAAACAATCATTCTTCTAAACTCATATTCGTATAGGAGAAGAAGTAATCAAATTGATTTAAACCTAATAGAAGTAATCATTCTATATTCGTGAAGAAGACATTGTCTAAGCTCATGAGGTAAGACTGAATAAGTTAATATCCCAAGGGCCTAAGAATATGCTAACACCAATAAATCAAAATATATCGATAGAATTATGAAGAAGTTCAAGTTGATAACGACAACTTTAAAAAAAACAATAAATCAATAGCCGAGGGAGTTTTCCATTTTTAGCACAATATTCCATAATTTCATAGGTACCCAATGAACCAATAGAGATAGAAAATTGAATATCAGTTCCTATGGCTTCCAAAAATTAGGCTTTCTGAAAATAACAATATCAATCCAGGAGAATAGAAGAAGTATACTTTTGTAGGACTTTTTTAAAAATATTAAGCGAAGAAATAAACAAGTACCTGAATATGTTAAGGGAAAAGAAATTGCAAAGAGAACCCAACAACATTATCTGTCCTTAATAATCATAGGGCCTAAGGTTATAACCGAAATATAATACAAACAAAAACCCAGATTTACAATCACAAATAATGATAAAGAAAATAGGAACGTTCACCCAATTCAGAGCCTTCCAACTTACAAACAAAGAATATGAGTAAGTAGGCATCAAGGAATGTTATCGTCCCTTTTTTTTTTGAAGAATCATGAAGATTCAATCATAGTCAAGTATTCAAAATAGTTTAATAACTGTAAGTTCCCAATACAAGAGGAAACAAGACCATTTCTTAGAACAAGAGCCAAAGATTAAATCAAACCAAGCTATCTACAAGATTAAAAAGTTCAGAAAATATCCACAACATTTTTTGACTTGATCTCAGGGCCCAGCAGAAAGATTAAATCATAACTAGCTATCAAATCAAGAAAATCAAAAACACCACCCAGGCTCCACGGGGCCCGCAGCACCAGGGGAACCAAAAAAGGGAGGCAGCCCAAGAAAACACCAACCCGCAGCAGAGAAAGCGGATAGGCAGAAGGAAAACCAACACCTAGTGCCACGCGAAGAGTGGGGCGGAGGCAAGAGGGAAAAGAAAAAGAGGAAGGGGGAGAGAGTCCTTGCAGGCCGAAAGCCCTTCACCGTCACGAGCGCGAGGGATTCCAAACCAACGTCAGCGGCCGGGCAGGGAAAGGGAACACCACAGACAAGATGCCGCCAGTCTCCGGCGGAGAGGGGCCGCAGTGCCAACCCGGCGGTCCACACCAAACGGGAGGAAAACGGAGTCATTGACACAGTGACAAGAAAAAAAGCGGGAACTAGCCGAAAACAAAACAACCAAGACGGGCTCTAGCGCCAAAACCAAAAGAAGCAACAAAACAAACCCACTAGCGGCGGCCGGGCCAGGTGGTAGGGGCACAAGGGCCAAAAGGAAAGACCAAGAGGGAGGGTGGGGTGTGCTATTGTTTGGTGTCTCTTGTTTTCGCGTGGTGGGGTGGAGGGGGGCCCCCCACCACCAGCTGGGGGGGGTTTGGGTGGTGCGGGTGGGGGGAGCGCAAGTGTTGGGGTGATGGTGCCGCTGAAGGCTCATGACTCTAACCTCGATTGCCTGGGCATACAAAGGGGCAATCAAGGCCACCGGCTCCATGCCGGAGGGGGGGGTACACGCCGGGCCAAGTGGCGGAGAGAAGGAGAGGGGAAGGATGTGGCACATGACGGCCTAACGGCCGGAAAGGGGCGACCGTCACACGGGCCAGCGGGGCCCAGGGGCCTGGGCAGGGCGCCCCGGAGGCAGGGCAGGCCCAGGAGGGAGGGGGGGTGGTGTTACGGAGGGAAGAAGGCAACGACGGCCAGAAGGGAGGTGCCGACAGGTGTATGGGGGGGTGCGCACTGGGCACGCGCAAGATGTGTCCGGTGTGTCAGTCCGGGTCGAGCGCAAGGGACATAGCAAAGAACGATGAACGGGGACGGGGGGACGGGAGGGTAGAGGTGGGTGAACCCGCGTAGCGAGATGGACGTAGGGGGTAAAAACACCAAAAGGGGCTCATGTACAGGGTGGCACGAGCCTCAAGGGCCAAACGTCATCATACACAATACATAGAAGAAATAAGCAGAAACGCACGGGTGGAGGGGGCGAACTGGATGGAGAGGGAGGTGACAGAGAAGCCAGGATGGGCTTTAACAGTCAGCAGCAAGCGCAGGAGAGAACAGGGCATAGAAAAAACGGCGGCCATGGGGTTACCAAAGTCATGGGTGGGGAAAGCCTGGTCAATGAACAAGGAGAGGGTGATACCAGAGGTGATCAAGACTGGAGCCGAAGGGGGAGGGTGGTGGGATATGCCCCATAGAAAGGGTGACCAGGGATACATCGAGAAATTCAATGAGCAGACAGCCGGCACTTGTGGGATGGGGGGGGAGTCAGTAAATATGAGAGGGGGTAGGTGTCTGGTCATTTGCAATGGTGGAGTTCAAAAGTATCAAAGACAAAGTGGTTGTTCCTTTAGTTGGCCCAGCACATAGAAAGCGTGCGTTATTATCTGTGCGACAACGATGATGGTGCCGAAGGTGGGTCAGACGCGCGCGGTTACATCGTGTTGGTACCACTGGTGCTTAGAGTTGCCATTAAATCAGTCCTGAGTGCATGTTCCGTGGTGTGTTGGGGGTGACGGACCAGGTCGTAAGAAGTGCATGTTTCAATGTGTGTCCCGGGGGCCCCTCTAGGGGGGTGACTCTACATCTATGTCCGTGGGTGTTGTGGTGGGCTGGGAGGGTTTGGACTTGGCGCTGGGCCGAAGCAAAACGTGAGGGCTCCTCAGGATGCATTAGAGACGTCTCTCGGGGCCAAAAAGGAACTCCGGGCCTCCCGTCTTGCCTCCGCGGGGGGGGGCGGGCCTGATGTGGGTGTTGTGTTTTGGGGTCTTTGCGGGGGACCAACGCGAGGCCGTGAGAAGACCGGGAAAGCAGTCGTGGCGAGGAGCCGAGGAAGGCGGGAAGAGGGGGGGGGGTGGAGTGTGTTCGGGGTAAAGAGGGGAAGAAGCCATAAGAGATAAGAAGGGGTGGCGCGAGGCGAGCTTCGGCGACCGGACATGAGTACAGTGAAGAACGAGGGAACGACAAAGAAAATAAGAATAATTAGTTAGAAGAGAGCGTGGACGTGGGGGGAGGAGTGTCATGGGGGGAGGAAGGTTATGTTCAAGTTGGGACAATAGGAAGAGGAAGGGAGCGGGGAAGGTTGGGGAGGGGCTCACCCCTGTAGGCAACCGGGGCACACAGGGAGGAGAGCGATGAGGGGGGGGGGGTCCTGGGGTGAGGGCCAGTCAAAGTGTTGCCCTTGAAACGGGCAACCGCGAGGCGGGGGGGCCCCGGCGCCGGCAAGGCTAAGGAAGGGAAAGAGGGCCAATTCAACCTACCGTCATGCCAGCCTTCGATGGCCATCTATGGCTATGCGAACCTTCCTGGCGTAGGGTGAAGTTGGTTCCCTGGAGTTGTGGTTGTTCCTTTTGGCAAGGGGTGTTGGGTGGGAGCCTCCACCAACATAATATTCATTGTTCAACAGACCTACTGGTATGACCCAAGCTACCTGCATTATAACCTGACACCTCGTTGACCTGCTCACGCAAAGAAACTTTCGGGGCCGCGTACGTGGCATGGGCGGGGCTTGGATAGGGGATCAGTGATGGTGAAATGAGTCCTATCACCCTGAGTTACGTGGGTGGTGTGTTCTCAAAGATGCGTGTTGGCACAGGTTTTCACCAGTGGCGTAGACCGAAGTCTCCTAGGATGCCGTGAGAGTGAATTGGCTATATGCCAAAGGCCTACGGGTATAGAAGTAAACTTATCCCAGAAAATCATTGGCCTCCAGAGAAGTTAGTGCGACAGCTGCCCCAGGGTGAATCCCAAGGAACCGTTGGTGTTGCTCCCTGATGTTCGGTTCCACGCGACCACACGTCATGAATCAAGTGTTGACAAATCTTGCAGCTGTATATAAAAACGAGATAAAGTTTATAGTTGAGTGATCGGGCCTTTTCAGTTTGGAAAGTTCTCTTTTGTCTCAGGTGGTGATTGAACATGGAAGAAGCTCGATCAAATCCTTGAGGCTGGTAAATGCTTTTGCGCCTCTTCTCAGTTCACCCATTTTCTACAGTTGGTTTCTTGTTTGCTTTGGGTATCCTCTGATTCGAGATTGGGGGATCGATATACTGCGACTGCTCTAAGGAGGTTCCTTGTAGCTGGTAGAGACGGGAATTAGCTTAATAGCCACTACCTAATCTAACTCTACTAGTGTTAAAAATTTTTCCTGAAATGAATCTTTCATATTCTGAATGGTATTTTGCTTGGAACATTCTTTCCTCTCTCTACACTGTTTTTCCACTTGTGTTGTATAAATGAATTCTCTGCGAATCGTTCTTTGTTTGATAATGTTGCTAAAGGGTTGAAGTGGTATTGTATTTTGGGTCTTATCATTTGTTACTTGATATGCAAGATGGTAAATTTGTGCTTTGGAAGTTCCTGGATTCACTCCACCCATCTGTTGTGTTAGGATAATTGTGGATATCTGCAATTTGTCATAATTTTCTGTATTTCTGAGGACTTGTATCCCATGGAATTCCCTTGTAACTTTAGGATGTTATTACTCTTAATATACTAAATCCCTTGATTTAAGTATGATTTTTTTTATGCTTATCATTTTGTGAAGACTTTTGGGTTTTGTCATTCGACCTATATGGGGGGGTCCGACTCATCGTCTGGAAATGAGGATTATTTATTCCAAAAAAACATCTGTTATTTTAGTCAGGTTTATGTGTGATTGTGTCCTATATCCTTATCTTGGGCCTTCTTTGTTTTGCTATCAGCTAGCCGATCTCGAAGCCTTGTTGTGCGCAAATATATATACATAAATAAAAACTTGCTAATCAAGATTGAAAGTGAAATCCTATCTCTGCTGATGATGGGTTTCGAAGAAGCTAATACTAGCTTAGTTGTATGATTTCGTAGGTGAATCCTGGGTTTTTATATCATTTCATCAAGCATCTTTCATTCTACTGACTTATAAGTTTGTTGTAATGAAAAATTAGTTTGCATATTGGTGCGGGTTAAATACTGAAATGATATTAATCCTCTGTGACAGTTTACCTATAACTGTGCATAGAAATCTATGGAATGGTACTTTTTTTAGGTTATCATTTTTTGCAATTATTCGTGGCATCTGAAGGTATTGTGTGGCTTTTTTGTTTTCGGCCTTGTTTAAGGTGAATAAGGATTTACCTAACATACTATCAATTGTAATGATTTTTGTAGGGTATATCGCCTTACCTTTGGTTGTCTCACCTATATGGATGGCATTAGAACATAATGTGAGAGCTCTGAGATCTCTCATCTGAGTTTTTTTCTTTTGGGTGGCACGGAAAGTGAGTTCTGCCATGAATTGACTAAATTAAGCTATTTTTAATATCAACTTGTTGTTGGGCTCTCAGCTGATTAAACTCTTTAAGAAAACAATTAAAAGAGTTCTAAAATTCCTTTATGTTAATTTTTTTGGTTTTCATATGGTTATAATTGAATTTTTGGTAACTTGTCCTAACCTTGCGTCGAATGGCTTTGTTGAAGGGATTATCTCAGAACCTCTCTATTATTAGGACCAAGTTTGGTACGTGGTCTATCCGGATTTTTGTTCTTTGGCTTGTAGAGGTAAGCATATTATCTGGTTGTGTTATGACTAATTTTTGTTGTTAAGTTTGTTAATATTATTGGTGGTACCTGTAGATATATATAAGGTGCACTTTGGGTAGTAATGATAGTTACATTAAGAACATAGGGTGGATGAAACATAATGATTTCTTTTTCAAATTTTTATAAATCGAATTTCTAAATTACATCAAGAAGGATAATGGGAGTTAAAGCACTATGAAATTTTGGCTGGATCTATTTAGCCTGCCAACTTCCATGACGGGCTTGGTAATTCAATTCTTTTTGTTGTTCCCTTTGTTGGATATCTAGGTCCACTTACTACTAGCAATGCCTATTTTCTAAACATTTTGTTATATTAACATTGTGGAGGCCTCTTGGTAGGTAGGGTATAAGGTTGATAGTATTAGATTTCATCACTTAATCACTTATTGACATTATTACAATCCCTTATACCTTTCGCCCGTTGGATATATCTTAGCCGTCTGAATATTACTAAACTATTGTTTATAAGTGAGAAATGATTGCAACGGTCCTTTGTATTTTTCCTCCCTATATGATTTTTAGATGGGCGGGTTTGAGTGTTTATATTTCCATCATTAATCTATAGGATTACAAGTGAAATTGCAAACACTCCACCTTTTGTTCTAAATATACACGCCTATGGTCGTACCTGATTGGTTTTTTGAATCTTGTTCTATAGAGACGTTTGTTTCCTAACTGCAACCATGACCCTTCCTTCTTATTGGCATGGAGAAAATTATAATTTTTTCTTAAGATTTGACTTGTAGTGAATGTCTCAATCGTTTCTGAATATAGAAGTTTCCTTTCAGATAGTTTTTAATAGTAGCATGATGTTTTTTTTTGTATCCTTAACATGTCTCATTTCTCGCGAACTAATTCTATCTAGTATTTTGTGAGATGGATTATGTGAGTAGAATAAAGGAATAAGTTGTAAAGGGTTTCATCAGTGGCACCTTATAAGTTCTTTGTAAAATTGTTTCCATGGTGTTGTAAATTGTGTAACATTCTTCGCAAGAGTTTATAATGACCTCTTTCTCTGGACTTGTTCGAAAATTCGTGAAGTAAGTATTTTGTCTTTTAGTCTTTTTTTTTGTTTTTTGGCTGGGTAACTCTTCTTAGTGGAGACTAATATTACATCTCTTCACTAGGCATAGGCATTGAAACTTTCTCTTGAGATAAATGTTTGACATGTTATCCTTCTAAGGCATATTAGAAATATTTGTAAGCACTATAAAGTGGACTGGATAGTCCTTATAAAGTTCAACGATAATTTATGTTATGACGAATTAAATGTAGTTGATCTACGTGATACGTGAACCTAGAACATCAAGAGGAACTATCTTTTGTAACGAATTGATTACTTATTTTTTTTCCAGAGCCAACTATAACATTAATCCTTTATGGTGAGTCTTTAAATGATCTCATGTCGAAATCAATGGTTAGATTTTAGAAGATGATAGGATTTAATCATAGGGGGAAAAAGAATTGGATGAATAAACCTTAACTCTCTCTCTAGCGTTTAAATGTTTCCTTTGGTCAAACGTAATTAAGTAAGTCTAGATGGAATCATTTACCAATCTTGATAAAAAACTCTTAACCTCATAAAAGATTATAGTAAACAATGTGACCCTAAAGCTAAATTTTTGTCCTTGTTCTGTTCCCTCTTTTTCCTTGACTCTGTGTATTTTTTCTTAGCAAGGTCAAAATTTGAATCCTTAAACAATAAAGGTTCTTGTTATGACCCTAGCCGGTACTTCCCACTCAATCGGTAGCTTATGCCTCACCTTTGCAATGAGGTGTTGGAACATTGTTAGTGCTTGAGTAAGTTTAATAATAAACCTTGTAAAAATTGGGAAAATTGTTCTAAAATCAAATGAACAAAAAACAATTTGGACATAAAAAAATTGATGAGCCTAGTTTAGAAAAGTTTGGGCCTTAAGAAGCTATTTAGGTCAATAGTTTGAAAAAAGGAAGTTCTCCCTTGTAAAAGAATTGTTTGGAATCATTACATGAAAATTTTATAAGGACGTAAGTTAAGATTAAGATAAATTTTAGTAAACCAGAAAATTTAACAGAATTTCCTCATGATGCCTAATGAAGTGGTTCATGTTGTTGGCTCTATGTTTTTCCTTGTCAAAAAGAAAAAAAAATGTGAATTGTCGCTTGATAGGTTGAACTCTCCGTGCTTTCCTTTATGACATCCTTTTTTTATCAGTTATTCACAGGTTAGTTGTATCCTTGGGGACAACATGTTGCGTCATGTTATGTTTCAAGCAAGTCAAAAAAAAAAAATGGCCGGTCGTTTCAACCGTGTTGTTCTTGTGTGGTGTTTGGGTCATTCCATAGTAGAACTCATCATGGTACCCCCTCATGTTAGAGGTTGACATCCTCCTCCTAAAAAGCATCATCATCCCGATGAATTAACTTAGTATAGATACTTTAAACCAGATTGTAACCCAAATAATGTTCTTTTCAAGCCAACTCACAACATAACCAGATTGGGAAAATCAAATTTTCATAATTATTCAGCAATAAAAAGTTGTTTCATACTAATGACTTAGTCTCTTCACCAACTAGCAGGTTTATTGATAACGAAGAATAAATCTCAAATGTTATCAATCAACAAAATCAACTCTGCTCAAACAAATGGTGGAAAAGATAGTTTTCATAGCTTCAGGTTTTCCCAAGTTGCATCTTTCTTCATTTAAACTGTCCCATTCGCCCTTCATTGACTTATTTTTTTATTTCTTAAAGTGCAAGCTTTGAGTTTCCCCATGCACTTTAATGGTTTAACCATGAGATTCCTCGGTCTTCGTACCGACAAGGAATTCCACTTTAACACATGTGATATATTATTGAAGCTATTTCTTTAAGTAAATAAAATATGTAAAACATCATGCTCTTCGTGGCTAGCAGGTGGGAAAGTTAAACGCTAAGCTACATGTTAATTATTTCAACCATTTCAAAGGGTCCCACAGAATGGGTGATACTTGGCATCCTTGCCAAAGGTTATTATAACTCTTTTTAGGGTAACCCGCAAAATACCTTTTCACCCAGTCAAATTTCTTGTCAATCCTTTTTAAGTCTACATAAAAAAAATTCTTATCTATTTGCTTCTTCAAACGTTCACAAATCATTTTAACTTGTCCTTTTAGGAAGGATCTTAGGTCTAACTACCTCTTTAATCCCTCTATGTTATCCCCACTAACTAGAGTTATGCAATTTCCTTAGATGTAAAATCCTTCTAAGACGCCATATTCGAGAGGCGTTATCCATGTTATTTAAGCAAATTCAACTATAGAAATTACTCTTCTTATTTGTACTTTTGAATCCATTTAGTGCATTTCGTAACATTCTGCAAAAAATATTAAATCTTTGAGTTTTCCCATTTGTTTTCAGGAATGGTATGCTGAACTAAATTCAGTTTACTTTCGTATGCTGCATTTGAGTGTTTGTAGCATCTATATTTCATCCGTGTAAACTCCTATCTGATTTGATCATTTTAGTACATTGGTGCCTTAAAAATTTCATGCAACAATATTTTTGCTAAAAACGGGGATCACCTTAATATCACCAGTAATAATTGGTGCTAAAGCTAAACCTTTGTTAATTTTCAACAACGAGAATAACATCATGCATAGATTTCTTGACATTTGGAACCCTTGAACAAAAGCCCTTGCTTAATTACTTGCCATTCTACTCATATGCTATGAGTGGTCAGTACCACTAATGCAGATGTTCAGCCGTAACATGCTGACCATTCTAAGCAGTGTGTCAAAAAATCATTACGTCTTTTTTCATCCCTTTCAAAATATGATGTTTTTATAGTCAGTAAATCATTTCATAATTTTGGTGCCTAAATACGGTGAATTATAAATTCATTTTAACAACTTCCTCCTTAATATCATTTCCCGACAGGTGTATATACTCTATTATCATATCTCAAGATTCCCTTTCATCAAATGAAAACCTCTGATATCTCATATATTTTTATCTCTAGCAGTGTTGTTTTTACTTGCTGGAAAATAAAATCGATTCATGATACATTTTACTTCATCTTTAAAACTGATTTCTCAACATTATCAATGCTACATTAATGTTTCCTACGATGTATGCAAAGCTGCAACTCATTTTTTCTTTACGTTTTATACCTTATTCACATCATACTTAGATAGACATATAATAACCACCTTCATTTCTTGGCTTCAAATTTGGGTGAGTGAAAATATACTTTCATCCAGAGGTTAGTTT
>JAHRHJ020001889.1:0-16651 GCA_019776745.2 Taxus chinensis
TGCTTTGATTCTTCTTGGCATAATCAGTACTAAACTTAGTTTTAGATTCAGGGGCTTCTTTTCATGTATTACATAGGAATTCTTTTGTTGTGATTAGGTTTAAGGGGATTTTGGGTGTTTTTTCTTGGTGATGATGCGCCTTGCAGTGGTATAGTGGAAAAGTTTTATGTTAGGGCTAGATGCAGAATGGGAATACATGGCATTGAAGGATGTTAGACATGTGCCTACATTAAGGAAAAATTTAGATTATCAGCGAGGCAATTGGGAAGTGATGGTTTATACTGTGTATTATAGGCTGGACTATTGGAAGTTACCAAGAGTGCCTTGTAGTGGAAGTGGTAAGAAGGTTGGAACCCTTGTATTTATCCACTGATAGTACTAATGATGTATCTTGTGGCTTTAGAGGCAATACAATATTATGGCACTTAGGCTCGGTCATATGAGCCATAAGGGCGATGACATCATAAAGAAGAATTTTCCTGGATATACAAAAATGGTTTGGATTTCGTGAGACTGCATATATGGGAAATAGAAGCGAGTAAGGTTTCTCAAGGTTGGACCCTACGAAGAAAGAGGTAAGTTAGAGCTGGTACATTGTGATTGTGTGGGGGGCTAAGGCTCAGGGATTACTCTTTAGGGTTCAATTATTATGTTACTTTTATTGATGATCAACAAAGAAAGTTTAGGTATTGTATTAGAAACAAATCTCAGTATTTGATATTTTTGTTAAATGGAAAGCATTGGTAGAGAATTAAATAGGTCTAAGTTAAAATGTCTCGGGTCAGATAATGGAGTGGAGTATTACAAACAATGAATTGATGATTATTTTTATAAGAATGGAATCGCGGGTAAGAGACGGTCGAGGGGGAACCCCGCCGTAGAATAGAATGGGGGTGTTAGAAAAGGATTGACCCAAAACAATAATTGCGAAATGCAGGAGAATGAGGATACATGCAGTAGTACTGCCTCTTATTTTTGGGCAGGAGCGGGTTGATGAACAACTTTGTACTTGATAAATAGAGGACCCTCAAGTGCCTTGGATGGAGGACATACCTAAGGAGGTTTGTATGGTAGGAAAGTCGATTACTCATTTTCTTAGAAGTCTTTAGATGTGAGGTTTGTTTGTTCATATTGCAAGGCTGATAGGACAAGCTAGAGAGGGCTTAAGCGGAAAAAAAAATGCACTTATTGGTTATGGTGGGTGAGGACTTGATTAAATGTTGGAGTATTAAGGACAGAAAAATCATTGGTATAGGGATGTGTGCGTCTTTAATGAGGAAAGTAATTTATAGCAAAAGTTGTAGGAAATAGGGAAGAATCAAGAAAGAATATGCAAGTGGTGTAGGGATCTTCGGAGATGGGACAATGACCCAGGATCAGGTTAGGAACCTCCTCATATGAACCCAAAATCCTCCAGGAGGAGGTCTTCTAGGGTAGACAAAGAACCTGACATTTTTCTCCTCTCTTATTATTATTACTCATTGATAGTGGAGAGCCAGAGAAAGAAATTGTATGAAGAAAATTTTACAAATTTTGATTTTGTGTATCATCAGGGGGCTATATGACACCACGAGGCCACTATTGGATAAAATCTTCCTTTCGCTCATATGTCCATCCACTAGAGGGGACCAATGTTCACTGGTTTTCATTGCATGACATGATTTTATACAAACTCGATCTGAATGCAGTCCTCAACCAATATCCATGCATTCAATACATTCCAAATATTGAAATTTGTTGTCTCATCGATAGATTATAATCTTCAAATTAATTAAATGAATTATAATCTTCAAAACAATCAACCAAATTATATTCTTCAAGTTGAAGCGCTCCATTTTTAGAACCTTCCGTGAGCTAGAGGATCGAAGGATGACCCAAATGACAAAAATAAAAAGAAAAAAGATCGGGTGATGTGGGACTTGCAAGTATTTAGTTCCAACATATTTACTTTTTGATTTTCATTCATGTCTTCACCTTTTCTAAAAAACTTAACATTGTCCAATCAAAATTTGTAATCTATATTTCACTTATATAAATAATCATTAGAAGGGCTTTGTTGTTGATACATATCACTGCATCAACTATTTCCTACACTTACTCAAGCTTATAGCTAGAAATGAGTGCTACAACGTTCTACTAAAATGAGGCATTGCGGTCACATCGCAAACTTGGAAACTTTTGGATTCTCCCTTTATTTGTTTTGGCCCATTTAAGCATAGATTGCATCATGTCAATAGTTTAATTGAGTTCAAAACTACAAAGTGGAGTACATATAGTAGAAATTCATCGGGTTAGAATTATATGTCATGTGCAATAGGCACGGGGCGTGCAAGTATTTAATTTCCATAATTTCATTTCCAACTTTCCATTCATGTATTTTTCTTATCTACCAAATTAAACATCATCTAGTTGATGACCTCGAAGCCATAATACAATAAATTAAAAAATACAAAGTACGTTCCATACATAATTTCTCTCTTGTGACCATTTGTTCGGTTCTTTCAATTGTTGATGATTCTTTTTGCATTCCCTACTTCCTTGCAATTGCGTCAAATTCTACAAGAAACTTTAATTGTAAACTATTTTTCACTTCAACACTAATTTTAGACCTCTCCTTACATTATGATATATCTCAAGAAACAATTCCCCTGACTTCTTAGAGAACAAGAATTTTCTCCTTCATTCGCTAGCCATTATTGTCATGTGGCTATTTAGTTGTCCCCAAAAACCACTTTCCTCTCCCATTGTTTCTATCCCTCCAGTTCGACTTCCTCAATATATCCCCTTTGGTGTTTCTATCGTACATTTCATGTACGATTGCTAGTCATAGTTTTGTGCCAACATATGCATTACTCGAAGTTGAATATGGTCTAATACGTTAAAATGTTTTGTGTTTTAGTTGCATTGCAACATAAGTAATGTTTTGGTAAATGGAGATATTTCGCAAGATATGTTATATTAGAATCTTGTTATTTTGCAAGTTCTGTTCACTTAGAATTTTGTTATTTTGTTTCACTAATCTTGTATAATAATAGTCCTTGGGGATTCATACAAGAGTTATTATGATATTTTGGCTATTTATAACATGGGTACTATCTCCAAGTTGTGGGACTTGCTACTTGAGATATGACCTCCAGATAATAAGCTGGAACTTGCTCCTAAACTACCTGCCACACAATCTACTCTAACACAGGTAAGCTAACTGTTCTAATCTAGTTTTCCAAGGAGACCACAGGACAGAGAGTGCATAAAATGAAAGCCTACACTAAACACAGTGATACACCAGAAAAGGAGGGTGTGTGAGAGTATCCTTCCAATGTGTGACACACACAGAAGCAAAATGCGCACTAGACACGAGTGATGCACACATTCACCGCACGCATCTAGCAAAATACACGCACAACACACATTTCACAACGCACACACAATGATACCACACACCACACGTGAACATAATAATAGACACATTATTCTTGTAATAAAGATTAAAGAGGCAAGAAGAATTCAAGAAAACATAGCAGGGGAAGTTTTACATCCACAAACTTATATTTTATTGCTTCAGGGTGTTCAAATGCACAGTTTAATCTATTACAAGATAAAGGGCCTGGATCACCACGCAAATTTGAGTCCACTACAAGGGCCTACAACACATTGGCTTCATAAAGAAACATTTAAATTTAGAGCTTTGCTATTTCAAAACTCCCTCTTTACAATGAGCCCAACACTCCAATTTATAGTGAAACCTTGAGAAGAAAGAGAGGGAAAAATGTAAATCCCAAAATTTGTCCTTTAACCACTTTTAAGAGACATTAAATGGAGTAAAATTATTATATGATTACTTGCAAACTTGATCCCCATACTGTCCCAGGTGCTGCAGCAGAAGAAAGAATGATGACCATGATCTCTTAATTGCACTCCCAAGGTGAGCAAAACAAAACACTGTTCTGAACTGATGCCACGTTTTCTAAAAAATCTCAATCAATATCTCATCAAATCTAGAATTTCTTGATTTTCTGTGCATCGCGGCTCGGAGCCAAATTCCAACGGTACCAATTTTTGTGTGATTTCGATGAGAAATGCAAAAGTTATGGCCTTCTGAGTGCGGGCATGCTATTTTGGGTCTGACAGGCGTTTTCTGTCATTTGATGGGAATGAGCATTAAAGTTTTGAATGGAAGCTGAATATGTTTCTTTTATTTAAATATAACTACCCTCATGAAAAATAATAAATATTGGTTAGAGAGGACCTCGTGCTCGTTCTAGAAAGTCCAATTTTGTGAAAATCGGAGATCGGAGTCAAAAGTTATGGCCGTTTGAAGTTTCACGGGTCAAACGTTGACTTTTCTTCAGGTTGCCTTATGCCGCTTCGGCTTTTTCATGTCCCGCACAGTGCGTGACTTCTGTCCCAGCTGTCCTGTACATTCTCCTGCAGTCATCCGTTTCGGGCTTCCTTGTCAGGCCAGGCCCCGAGCGAGGGTCTAGGGGCACCTTTTCGCGTCCCACACGAAATACTTTTGTCCCGGCTTGTCCCAAACGTCCCAACTACCGGGGAAATGGACCATATTTCGGCAAATGGGCCGGTCCACATACTTTGCATCCCATAGGTCCCAACTGTCTTGCAGACAGTTTGGGACAAATGGTTTTGTCCTACTTACGCTGATTTTCTTAAAACTCATTTCAGCTGTTCACGAACTTGGTCGACAAACTGTTCGGTACGAACCACACTAGTACGATCCGCACTATTCAGACCCGAAATGATTTAAAACAGTCCTGCAACCTCAATTTTTTGCATTTTTCGGCCAGTTCGGATCTTCCAGTGTCCCGCGCGTCCCTTTGTTGGGATTTCCCAAATGCTGCGCAAAAAGAGTTACCTGGGATTGAATTGAGAGAGTGGTGGCGCCCCAATAACACGATTTCAGGCCTTGATGTCAAGTCGACTTGTTGGTGGACGTAGCCCAGAATTTGAATGCCATGTTTCAAATATTGTCTCTTGTGCCCAAGGGTGTTTTTTGCAATTTTTTCACTTTTTTCTCAGAACTTGATGATTTTCTTGGACAGGGTGAGTTAGAAAAATTCTGTGAGGATTAAAGAGAAACATGAATTTTTATCCCTTGAAATCAATAATTAGGTCTTCACAGCGATATTGGTTTGTATGCATGTTATCAAATTATACCTTGGGGGGTGATTTTTGGGATAACAGATGATGGCAAGATCAAGTATTGATAAATTCTTAACATTGTATGACCATTTTCTTTCAATCAAAGTTGGAAGATGCAAATACTTTGATAAATCTACATATGAAAAAGGGATCCTATTTTATTACATTAAGTTGAGAAGGTGAACCTATCAAGGCTATGAACTAGATCAAATGGGATTTGCATATGAAGTAGCAATTGGCACTTCCAGGTTTATGTCTTGTATCTTCTTATTATTTAATGTTTCATTGGAAATACTGCAAAAACACTTAGGATGGATGCATATAGGAAATATGTACATGAAAAACCCTTGCCTCTACTATAGATATGATGACATGGTTGCATTAGTTACTTTCACTAGGTAGGAAGACACCTCTGAAGCATCTCCTTGGATAGAGACCATTGAGGAATAAATCTTCAAAGGGTTATAGTTGTTGGTTTATCCCTAGCTTCAGTTACATTGAATTTGATGAAGAAGTTAGGGCTATATTAATTCATGTGTTCCTGGGTGAAACATAAAAGAATGATATTAATGGCCTATTGAAGAGTGATCAACATCGGTAGACCAACTGAGATCCTCCAACTTGAAAGTTTTGAGTCCCGGCCTATGTCCAATAGGAAAGTTATGATTATAAGTGAGTGAAAGTGCGAAGAAAAAGCTTTGGGAAATATTCTACTTTGGAAGCTTCTGTTGCAAGTGGACAAAAATATTTGCATACAAAACATTCATAGGCTGAAGCCAACTATACAAATTCTATAGATCGTGCAATGTCTGGAACCTCCAAAAGTGATAATTATTTTTCCATGGCACATTCATTGATACAGTTGGAAGGCATGAAGGGAATGGACTGTTGGTAAGATCCATGGGACAAGAGCATGTCAACATGAATAAAGATCCAAGTCAAGGCAAATGAATGTTGCATCATGTATATGTATGTCCTGACCTCTATTGATTCTTTCTTATGATTTCACATCAATTATGCCTATGATTGAAGTTTTGGGTTTTAGATTTGTTTCTGAATTACCCTACTTGTTAACCAACTTGCTAGGTAAAAATATTGAAACTAGACCTTCCATCCACAAGCATCTCTTGATTTTATTATGTTCAACTATTCTATGTATAAGGGTATGTTTGATGCATCAGGGTGATTGATGCTGGGTTTCATCCTAGTCAAAGTTGGATATGATCGTTAGTTCAAATTCACAGGGTTAATCTACTTGAAGAATGGGAAATACAAAATATGGCTATTGAAGACTATCAAAACTATGTGCCTATTTTTATAATATGAAGATTTGAGTACTGGCGGGCCATTTTGAGGAGATCTAGTGATCAAAATTCTATTGCATGATATTCTCAACTTACTCTTGGAAGTTACCAAGAACCTTGTGGTGAGGAAGAGGTAGAAGGCATCTACTTGATTAAATGATCACCATGTATGTACCATAACATAACTAATTTTTGTAAAATCCTAATGGCTTTCAGATCATGGGGATGAACAACATGTGAAGCACTATAATGCTCGAGTCATATGAGCCATCATAAGTTGGCATAGAGATCATAAAGATGGCATTTTCTCGGATATCATTGGATGTTTGTCCTTTAGAATCTGGACTTGCATATATCTCCATGGTTAGGAAGTTCTTTGAGTACACCCATTTTCTCAAGGTTGGACCCTACTGAGAAAGAGGTAAGGTGATGTCTACTGCATTCTGTTCATGTTGGGGGTCAGGTCATGTATGACATAATCGTCAGGGGTTCAAGTCTTAAACACCTATTACTTTTATTGATCCTTCTTATACAAGGAAATTAGCACTTATTGTCTTTGAAATAAACCTACTTGTATTTGCACACTTCTGTTAAATGGAACCATTGTTAGTTGAGTATTGCACCATGTCTTACTATGCGTAAACTATGTCTCAGGTCAGATAATGATTTAGGAGGTATTACAACATGACCTTTGTTATTACTCTTTCAGAAAGAATCCTTGTGAAAGATTTAAAGTGGATTAATTTGTACAGACCTCAGGAACTCCTCAGCAGAATTGAGTTCAGATGCCCTTGAACAATGACAATATTGGTTCTTCTATTAGCAAGTTATATGCAGTCTCAATGGGTTTAATGTTTCATGTTTTTCCTTCGAAACGGTTTGAGTGTCCCCTTCATAATGAGATCCTTTTCATTATCTAGCTTCCTTGCTGTACTTCTTTGAGTTAGAAACCACAATGCATTTATAAGTGATCAATGCATATTTCTAGGTTCACGTTGGAGGGAAGGCATACTTACCAGTTGACGCTTGGTATGGACACAAGAAAGTTGATTAGGATCATAATTCTTAGAATCATGTTGGTCTCATTGAGGTTTTTGTTCATATTGCATCAAGGTCATTCATGGTACCAAGCTAAAGGCTCCAATTCATAAAAATGTCCCACTTTCATTGGTTATGAGTGGTGATGACCATAGATATAAATGTTGGAGTATTAAGGACTAAGAAAATCATTCTGATCTAGTGGTCCTATGTTGTCTTGAATGAGAAAGTCATATATAACAATCAGTTGTAGGAAAACAGGGAAGAATCCAAGAAAGAATATGCAGTGGTCACGAGGATCTTCCGGATGGGAAAGTGACACATGAATCAGTTTAGGAACCTCCTCAACAGGTTTTAGAAACTCCTATATTGCAGGAGGTCCTTATAGGGTAAGACTTAAGAACCTGAATGTTTTTCTCCTTCTCTTTATTATTTATTACTCACTGATAGTGGAGAGCCAAAGAGTATTTGATGAAGCAATGAAAAGGTAGATGCCTTAGGAAGAAGTGGGAAAGCCATGGATGAGGAGAATCAAGCTCTCATGGAGAACCAGATATGGGATTTGGTGAAGCTAACTGAAGGTAAAAGAGCATTACATAACAAGTGGGTGTTCAGATAAAATCTGAAAGAGGAAATAAAATATATAAGGCCTTTGTGTGGTCATTAGGGGTTTGTTAAGAAAAAAGGTATAGATTTTGATGAGATTTTTTCTCCTGTAGTAAAAATGACTTCTATTAGAACTGTTCTTCGAATAGTTAGCATAGAAGACTTGCACTTAGAAATCTTGATGTAAAGACTACATTTCTCCATTATGATTTAGGAGAAGCCTATAATTAAGGTCTTCCCAAATATGAGGTCAAAGGTAAATAGGAGATGGTTGTGCAAACTAAAGAAGAAAAATGTATGTTGAAACCCAAGTAAAGTAATGGTATAAAAATTTGATAGCCTATGAAAGAAAAAGGTTATATTAGATATTCTGACATTACGTGATACAAAGAAATGTTGAGGATGAAAGTTATCATTATCCTCTGCTTATATGTTGAGGACTCATGTTACTTGCAGGTACATGAGGAATCATAAAAGCAACAAGATAAAGCTTTGTGGATCCTCAATTGTATTATGAAGGATTTGGGGTAGCTATGACAATCCTTATTATGAGGATAACTTGAGATAGAAGGAATAGGTTTTAAGCTAAATGGGTCTTATGAACCAAGAAGAAGTACATTAAGAAGGTATTGGATTAGTTTAACTATGCATGATTGAATCTGGTAGGACTCCTATGTTTCTAAGGCCATTTCAAGTTAGCAAATCCAGAAGTGTCCCAAGAAAGGATGAAAGTAAAGCCAGATCCAAGGTACTCTTACTGCTCTAGTGGTTGGCTAAGTTTGATGTATGCTATGGTGTGCACTAGGCCTCAATATTGCGCATGCAAAGTGGTGAGCATATTTATCAGTGATCTACTAAAGATTTTGAAATAGTAAAGTTATATCCTTGGTCATTTTGAGAGGGATACATGAGGAAAATTTTATCTAATACTAGTTGATCACCAAAACCACTTTACGATCGAATCACAGCACCCCTGTGTTTATACAAGTGCATATACTTGAACTCACGGTGTGATTGGATAACATGGGTACTATCTCCAAGTTGTGGGACTTGCTACTTGAGATAGACCTCCAGAGAAAGCTGGTTCTTGCTCCTAAACTACCTGCCACAATCTACTCTAATGCAGGGGAAACTAACTATTCTAATCTAAATTTCCAAGGGACCAGGGAGAGAGAATGCATAAAATGAAAGCCTACACTAAAGCGGTGATACACCAGAAAAGGAGGGTGTGAGAGTAGTCTCCAAATGCGTGAAATACAGAAGCAAAGTGCACACTAGAAGAGGTGATGACAGTTCTCCATAATCTAGCAAAATGCATTCACAACAATATTCCAAGCATACACAATGATAATGGATCCCTGCAAGAACATAATAATAGACACAATATTCTTGTAGAAAGATTAAAGGGGCAAGAAGAATGCAAGAAAACACAGCAGGGGAAGATACATCCACAAACTGATATTTTATTGCTTCATGATATGCACAGTTCAATCTATTACAAGATAAGGGCCTGGATCACCATGCAAGGAGTCCACTACAAGGGCCTGCAACACATTGGCTTCACAAAGAAATTTTGACAGAGCTTTGCTATCAAAAACTCCCCCCTTTACAATGAGCCCAACACTCCAATTTATAGAAAAATGAGAAGGAAAGAGAAGGGAAAATGGAAATCCCGAAATCTGTCCTTCAACCACTTGTAAGAGGCATTAAATGGAGTAAAATGATTATATATTACTTGCAAAAGGCTCCCCATACTGTCCCAGGTGCTGCAGCAGATAAAGAATGATGACCATGCCTCTTAATTGCACTCCCAACCACCAAATGAAACACTGTTATGAACCCGGCCACGTTTTTTTAAAAAATCTCCATCAATTTCTCATCAAATCTAGAATTTATTGATTTCTGTGCATCGGGCTCAGGAGCCATGATTCCAACGGTACTAATTTGTGTGTTTTTGTTGAGAAATGCAAAAGTTATGGCCTTCTGAGTGCGGGCAGCTATTTTGGGTCTGGCAAGTGTTTTCTGTCATTTGACGGGAATGAGCATTAACTGACTGGAGCCGAATATGTTTCTTGTATTTAAATATATCTACCCTCATTAAAAATAATAAATCCATTTTTGTGGCATAGAGGACGTCGTGCTCGTTCCAGAAAGTCCAATTTTGTGAAAATCGGAGCTCGGAGTCAAAAGTTATGGCCGTTTGAAGTTTCACGGGTCAAACGTTGACTTTTCTTCTTTGCCTTCGGCCGCTTCGGCTTTTCGCGTCCCTCGCGTCCCACGCGTACCTTTGTCCCAACTGTCCCAGATGAAAATCTCCTGCTTCGGCCGATTCGGGCTCCCTTGTTCCTGTTTGCGGTGAAGACACGTGGCAAGATTCCATTCGCTCTCGGCTCTTTCAGCTTTTCACGTCCTCGCGTACTTTTGGCCCAGATGTCAAAAGTACGAAAGTCCCTGTTTCGGCCGAACCGGCCGGTTCGCGTCCTTGCGTACTTTTGTCCCAACTGTCCCGGACTGCCTGGGACAAATATCTCCGAACCGCCCGAAATGGACTGACTTGCGCCTTTTCGGCCGATTCGCGTCCCTCGCGTACCTTTGGCCCAATGTCCCAAACCGCTGAAAACAAAACTTGGTGATTTTTTCCACTTTCGGCCGGTTCACCTTTTCGTGTCCCACGCGTCTCGACATCCCAACTGTCCCTTTGCTGCGGACCGCCTGGCGGCTTTTCGGCCGATTTCGCGCCCCGATGTCCCTCATGTCCCGACTGTTGCGAGGACTAGGACTTAGCCATTTTTTCATGATTTTTCCTGGCCCAAGCTTGTTTTTGCAACTTTTTCACCTTTTCTAAAACTTGCTGGGTTTTCTTTTTGGATAGGAGAGTTAGAAGGAAGCCGAGGGGACCCCAAAAACATGATTTTGGGCCTTGAATCAATCTATTTGCTTGGGACTGAAGAATTTGATGCATGTTATCAAAATTACCTTGAGGGGTGAATTTTGGATAACAATTTTGGCGACTCAGCGGGGTTATCTGCCTGCCAGATGAAGAACGGCCAGCTGCTTGTAGCAATCCATTGGGCATGGAGTCTGTTTGATAACCTCTCAGCTGATCTGAAATTTGAAAACCTGTGTCCTTGAGCCATTGAAACATTTGTTGAGCTGGTTCTCCCATGGCTGCAAATTCTTTTCTAGGAGCTTGATGAACTACAAACATGCACATACTAGAAGCAATAGGACATGTGCACAAGCACTTAGGGAAATAAAACTACTCTAACAGTAGTACAATGTGCATAAGCACTTAGAGGAATGGAAATTCTAAATTAATATTTACAAGGGTGAAAAGCTATCTTTCTAGTAGCAACGTTTGAGATAGATCCCATTGACCGGAATCTGCAATTCTTCACCATCCAACTTAGCCAGTCGGAAGGCATTGCTACCTTTGCATTCAATGATCATGTATGGGCCACTCCAGATGGCATCAAACTTGGAATGCTTTCCCGGCTTTGCACGATCTGCATCCCATTTCAACACTAGATCTCCAATTTGGAAGGTTCTAGCCTTGGCTTTCCTATCAAAAGTCTTCTTGATCAAGGCTTGATCCTTCTCTATTTCTTGGGCTGCATGCTCTCTAATTTCTTGGAGCTCCATTAATTCTGCATATCTAACCTCCATGGGTTCAAACTCAGCTAGTTCCAACTGTTTCATGAGTTCCAATGCTGGCAACTCAAGTGATATAGGTAGAACTGCTTCTTTCCCGTACACAAGCTTGTATGGAGAGCTTCCTATAGACCTCTTGGGTGTGATCCTATCAGCCCATAGGGCTGATTTGAGCTTTGCGTGCCAAGTCCTTTGATTCTCATCAAGAGTCCTTCTGATGATTCTTAGTAGGTTCTTGTTCGTAGACTCGGCTTGACCATTACCTTGAGGGTAATAGTTTGATGAAGTGCTGAGATACACACAATTCTTGACAGCCCATTCAGTGATCTTTGTGCCAAGGAATGCCAATGCATTGTCTGATATGATAGTGGCAGGGGCACCAAACCTCGTGACTATCCCTTCATAGAAATCTAAGATATTGGATTCATTTGCCTCCTTTAGTGCCACTGCTTCAGTCCACTTGGTGAAATAGTCTGTTGCTGTAAGTATCCACTTGTGGCCTTGACTTGAATTGGGATTGATAACCCCAATGAAGTCCAATCCCCATTGCATGAATGGCTGATTTACTGAAATTGGACGAAGGGGCAGCGCTGCTAACCTTTCTTTCCCTGTGAAGAATGCACATTTCTTGCATTTCTTGACCCATGAGTAGCAATCATTGAACACAGTAGGCCAATAGTAACCAGCTTTCATGATTTTGAGAGCTGTCACTCGTGGAGCAAAGTGGCCTCCTGCTTCCCCGTCATGGAACTCGTGTAAGATCTTCTCAACTTGACCTGTTCCAATGCATCTTAATAGAACACCATGGATGTCTTTCTTGAACAAGATACCATTAATGAGTACATACGGGATAGCTTGTAATCTAAAGTATCTCCTCTTTGCCTTGCTCACTTCTGGAGGGCACAAGCCTGTTTGGAGGTAATGCACCAAGTCTTGAGTCCAACATGGGATGGGTGCATCATCAGCTGGTTGTTCTTGATCATTCTGTAGTAGTAGGACAACATCTTCTTCACCTTTTGACCCGTCTGGTTGTTTGGAAGCGAGCTGCTCACACAAACCTTTGCCACGAACTAGCTTGGTCACTTTGATTTCAATATCATATTCCATCACCCGAGTGATCCAACCTGCTCTCTTCTCATTTAAATCCTTGTTTAGGAGAAAGTCCTTGACACCAGCATGAGACACCAGCAGTTGAATCTTATTGTTTGAGACCAAATGTCTGAACTTCTTCAAGCTCCTGATGACAGCAAGGACATGCTTTTCGATGAAAGAATACTTTATTTCGTAATCTTCCAAGGTTTGACTGAAGAATGCTATGGGCTGTTCTGAACCTTCTCTATTCAGCTGTGTCAAGATAGCTGAGATTGTATCTGATCCTCCAAACGCATACAACATGAAGTCCTTTGAAAAGTCTGGGTTGATAAGAGTTGGAGCTTGTGATATTGCATGCTTGATGTTTTCAAAACTCTCTTTGCCTTCTGCTGTCCATTTGAATGCCAGACTCTTCTTCAACATCATTGTTAAAGGCTTCACAAGAGTGGCAAAATTAGGCACAAATCTGCGGACAAAGTTTATCCTTCCCAAGAAGCTTTGAAGAGATTTCTTGTGGTGTGGCAATGGAAGTGTTCGGATGGCTTCAACCCTTTCAGGATCAATTGTTAGCCCTTCCCTAGAGACAATGTGGCCCAACAATTTTCCCTCGTGTGCCAAGAATATACACTTCTTTGGATTCAACGACACTCCGAACCTTCTACACCTCTGAAACACTTGTCTGAGGTGAAAGAGATGGTCTGCTGCATTCTTTGAGAAGACAGTGATATCATCTAGGTATACCAGCACTATATTGTTGATTAAGCCTTTGAATGCCATATCCATAGCTCGCTGAAATGTTGCTCCGGCATTTGACAGTCCAAATGGCATCTTCTTGTAAGCATACGTGCCCCATTTTGTAGTGAAGGCCGTCTTGAATTGATCTTCTTCCTTTCACCATTATCTGATTATAGCCTGAATATCCATCTAGCAATGAAAACCTTTCTGAACCAGCTACAACCTGCAATATTTGTTCCATTGATGGAAGTGGATAATGATCTTTGAGTGATGCTCTATTTAGATCGCGAAAGTCCACACACAATCTTATTTCTCCATTTCTCTTTCTTACTGGCACCAAGTTTGCAACCCAACTTGAGTGTTTGATGGGGAAGATGATACTGGCCTCAATAAGCTTGCTTAACTCTTTTCTCATGAGAGGTTCAATATGGGGATTCACTGGCCTTTGCTTTTGCCTGACAGGCTTGGATTCTGGATCCAGCTCAATAGTATGTTGTGCCAACTTTGGGTTGAAACCTCTTAAATCTTTGTAAGTCCAAGCAAAGACATCTGGGAACTCTTGACAAAGCTGAACAAAATCAGATTTCTCTTGTGGAGTACTTACTTTGCCAATTTGCAATGTCTTGCCTTCTTCTACTAAAATAGGCTCTGAATCTTCACCCTTTACTTGAATGTTCGCTTTCTCCTTCCGGAACTGATCATTCGGGTTGAAGATTGACTCCAAGGTTATGAGGCCTTTTGGTAATTTGTTAGTTCTCAGCTGCACCACTTGGTCACCATACTGCTGCTCCAGCTTGTCTTGATTCCTAGCGGAGAACTCAGCTTCTTCTTGTAGGAAATTAACAATTTGCTGATCATTCTCGAAGACTTGCCAACTTGTGTTGTTATCCGGAACAGCTGGTCTCACAACCACTTTGATATGAGGCTGAGATTTTTCACTTTTGATACTTTCTACAACATCAAATGCAGCCCCAATTGCTGCCAGTCTGTCAGCGGCTTCATTCTTTTTTCTTGGGATGGAATTGATGCTAAAAGCTTCAAAATCTTCAATAAGATCCCATACCTGATTTTTGTAGTTCTTCAACAGATCATTTTTGGCAGCATTTTTTCCTTTGACTTGGTTTACGATCAGCTCACTATCACCAAATACTTGTAAATTCTTGATGCCTTTCTTCTTTGCCCAGTGCAATCCATGAATTAAGGCTTCATACTCAGCTGTGTTGTTTGAACAGGAAAACTGGAAACGGAAGGCTGAGTAATACCTTATACCTTGTGGTGAAATGAGCATAGCTCCTCCTCCTGCACCTTGTCTACTCCTTGACCCATCAAAGAACAATTGCCATACTTCATTCTTGTCCTTATGATCTGGCTTGGTGATGCTGGGGAGAGGTTGATTCTCTTCATGTAAACAATAAACTCCTAGCTCAGATTCTTCTATTTCTTGATAAGGATCAAAAGCATGCACCTTGCTTGCCCATTCATCAAGAGTCAAATCTGGGATGCTTCCAACCTTGGTGTCAGCTTCATCAGTGCTTGGATAATCTTCTTGATCAAACGTTGAACAATTGGTATTGATTTGGCTTGGAGTGTAAGGCTCAATGTGAAAGTTTGCAATAGGTTCAGATCTGATTGTGGCCTTAGTTCCATACCTTGTTCTAAACAACATGTGTGACCAATCCGCTGAAAGATAGCCTCCAATTTTAGCAGTGAAGTCTCTTGACAAGCACAATGCAAAGAGTGGTGGCAGGTCTATGACTGACACATCTTGTAACACTATTACATTGGGACATGCGTGCAGTGTGAGGCTCAAACCTTTGATTACTCCAACTGTTGTCACTGCTGTCCCATCTAATTGCACTACACCCTTGGAGATGACTTCATATTGAAGCCCTAGCTGATCAGCTATTTGCTTGGGCATTACTGAGCTACTTGCCCCAGAATCAATCATGCAATTATGTACCAATTGGTTTCCAATGATTAATGAGACATAAAAAGGAGGGGGCTTCAACATTTTACCTTGCTGTCCTCCATGATTTCCTTCAGGCTGGGCAGCACTTGTGAGTACCTTCTCTTGCATTTGGACCTGTTGATTTGAAGTTGACCAGTCCTTCATGGCAGCTTGTAGCAAATCTCTTTGTCCTGGGATAGATAGTGATTCCCACATTGATATGTTTACATTTGTCTTCTTCATCTGATCAATGATACTAAATGGAGATGAAGTATCCCTCTGCTGTCCCTTGGCCTGCACATTCATTCCTTGCACATGGGCAGCAGCAACTGGCATTTGAGTTGGCCTAGGGGCTATTTTAGGCAATCCTTGCATGTTTGGGATTGCATTTTGTTTGCCAATACCTTGTGGAGTGATAGAAGGTTGTGAATTACTTGGGGCTAATGGATGTTCTTCACCCAAATTTCTCCTCTTTGACCTTGTGTTGGCTGCAACACTTTGAGAGGGTATTTGATTCATACCACAGAAATCTTCAGCCTGCCAATTGACAAGAGTAGTTTCGTTCGGAAATGTTCCTTGCTAAGGTGCTTCTTGCTGCTGATCCTCTTCGTGGCTGGACTCTTGTGACCCACCAATGGTTTGCACCATAAGAGCCTGATTTAATGCACCGTTAAAGCACATTGATTGGTTATGTGGCTGACTACACGGGAAACACCAATCATATTCTTGGGCCATGTTATTTTGGACTGCCACTAATGCTTTAGAAGCAGATATGACATTAGGGTTATAGGGCTGAAATGGTCTATTAGTGGGAGGCCTTACTTGGCTTTGATTTTGATTTGCAGCCTGAGTTGGTGACCTATTTTTTTGGCTTGAGGCTGATACGGTCTAGCACTTTGAACTTGCTATCTTTTGATAGTAACCAACTCATTTCCCAAATTTTGCAACTATTTCATGACCTCTTGGAGTTCATTTGAAGCACTAGAGGATGAAGTAGAAGTTTCATTTGAGCTTTGATTTCTAGGAGTGGGAATAGGAGCCAAAGTGGGTGCTTGACTAGTGCTTGGATTTTCTAAGTTTGGATACAAGGGCATGGGAGGCCTAGGAGCCAGTTTACCAG
>JAHRHJ020001890.1:0-16649 GCA_019776745.2 Taxus chinensis
AACGCAACTATATGCTCATGTTGACCCCTCTTTTGGGGGGTAGACCTGTAGAGTCCTGAAAAACATCATCAAAATCATAAAAAAAAAGTACAATTCATGCCTTATGTTTTCAGATCACGAAGTCTCAAAAGCCATCTATGTTCTTTTCTTTGCTTGACCACATGAAGCAATGAGCTTTTCTTGGGAAATTTACCAGCCTTTTTCATTGACGCTGTAGTTTCCAAGGGATAGATTATTCTTTTTCACGTGAGCTCTAAACAATAAACGCAATTCCATCCTTTACAAGCAAATATTTATTTTCTTCCATAATAGAAAGATTGCTTTAACGATCATATAAATAAGTGACTTCCCAAACCAGCCATCAAATATCCAAAGGAACACATCCAATTGAACCTCATCTATAAAACTTATCTGTATGGAAATCTGAAAGTAATAAGTTTTAGTTACCTGTAGTTTTGCATCATCACAAACTGAGCCCAAAGGATAAGGTTAGATGTGAATTAGTTTTTGAGTTCCTAATTTCTTTACAACCTTCCTCAGAAATCAATATTAGCTTTGAAGAATCCACTATCAAAAGGAGTATCAATTTTGTAGTTTTGAAATCACTTAATGTTGGAAGAAGCTCATTTCTTTTCTTATCATTCAATGTAATAGTTTGTTTTAGTTGGAAGAAGATGCAACATTTGTAGTACTATTGTTGGAAGATGAATTTTAATTTACCTTGAAAACTTCATAGCCTGTGATCTTGGTTTTCATTCACCTAAAATCTGACCCAAGATCATGATATTGTAGTGTTTGTTTTCTTTTTCCTTTCCTTTCTTAACCATTCCATTAGGTTTTCAATTCGGGATGTAATTTCCCAACATTTAGCTCATCATGGTTTTTTTACAATGATTACAAAAATGGTTTTTCCATCTTCTTCTTAACGGTAAGAGTTTTTTCTTATGCTACCCTTTCCTTCCTTGTTTCTTTTGAACATTTTCCTTCAGATTGCTTTGTTATTTTTGAATTAAAAGAGAGGAAGAGGAACTCCTTTTCATATTTCCCTCATGCTTCCAATGGATTACTTGAACACATACTGGCATCAAGATTAGTAGACTTAAAAACAAGTAATCATAGCCTGAGATAACTATGCAATCCACCAATATATTAAGTAGTGTTCTCTGTGTTAGGGAATTCCCAGAATTAGAGCCCTTTTCCTGAATTCCATGTGGTAATATTCATTGGAAAAAAATTTCCCTACTTGTATTAAATGTTGCCAATGCCATCATAATCTTTTTGCTTATAAACAAAGAGGATAAAATTCGTTGCCTAAAGATTTGAAAACAAAATTCAGACCAAGAAGTGATTTTCTATACCTTTAGTTCTTCCACTTCAATGAAGCTTACTCTCCACCAAATTGAATTTTTTGGTGCCACCTCATCCAAGAGTTGCCAAAATGAATCTTTGCTTCGATCATCAAAACAATTCTCTGAACCCTGTAAGTATAATTCCATCCTGCTTGACCTAGTTACCAACTTCTTCTGCATTTAGCTCACTCCCAGTATACATATGGCAATTCAAACTTGATATCTACTAATGAAGGAAAAATCATATTCAAGGGTCTCTTTAAGGATTATAAGAACTAAGAGATTTCTTATTTTATCTTCTCTAGTTCCCTTTTCCTTCGTCTATCTTGGTGCATTTCCTTCCACCATTATCCTTCATCATAGGATGATTAACGAAAACTTTTTCTCCTCTCGATATTCCATTGTAGGACTTCGAGATTGTCTGGTACCAATTTTAGGATATCCTTCAACTAACTCTCCTTCACCCTTCTTAGATATAGACCTTGTTAGCATCCAACACACAAATTTCAATCCAAAAATAGTGAAACTAAACCAAAAATTAGTCAAAACCAGCTCTGATACCAATGATCCAAAAATTCAATTTTAACTAGCAATTGTGCACACACTTAACTTTGCTTTGTATTGATTTTTGATATAAAAATTGACTATTATATCCTTTTGTTTTTTAATAAAATAATTAAAACTGAAAGTATTGGTAAAAACCTAAATTAAAGAGATGAATCCCTTCAGCAATTTGCACAGAATCGATAACGGAGTTTGGCACTTGTGGCCTACTAACTCTCCGTGTTCCGGTTGATTGTTACCATCTATTAAAATATTGAAAATAATATTTATAAATATTTATACATGAATATATATTTTTTTCATCATGTTCCTCTACCAAAAATACTATGACTTCACTTTTACTTATCGGCTCAAAATTTCCATCCCTATCTCAAGTTATGAGCAAACTAACACAGTCACTTTCTCTCGTGGCTATCTAGTATACATAGCTCCTTTTAATAACTTTCATACTCTGGTACAATGGGTTGGGTGCCTATCATTTACCCAAGAGCCCAGTTCAATCCCACTCCATGTGGGGCGTCATTTTACTAGTAATAAGATCCCACATTTGTTGGGCGTGAAAATAGGAAGGCATTTAATAGGTGGATGGTGTATGTCAGTTTGGCTTAATAGCTATCTTATCCCCAATGAATGGTGCACCTTGGTTGATTGGAGCGATAAGGGTGTGACATGGAAGCTATTTGTGCATGATATTTTTAATAAATACCTGTTGCAAAATGTCCGTTGAAACTATAAGGATAATGAGTTTGGCAATTTAATTGGAAATTAAATATGTGAGTAATAATGAGTGTTGCTTAATTTTAATATATTATTTATTTATGTTTACCTATTGCATGTATCATATTTCATTGGTCCACTTGATGAGCATCCGTGGTCAACCTGGTGCACAATCCTCAAAATTTTTAGTTACCCTACAATTCAGCGACCATAACTTTTGCATACGAGCTTCGTTTTCCTGCAAACAGATATGACGGAATCGTCTAATTTTTCTCCATGCCATGGAACTGACTGCAACTGATTCTAAGAAGATATTAGATCAGTGTTTCTCCATGAGGATCCTCTGGAATCATTATTAACCTGCATAAATAACATGAAAACACATGATGCACATCAAGCCACTTTTGCTCCCAAAACAAGGCGCAACATAATGATTTAACTACAATATAAACTTATAAATAGGGTCTTCCCATGACATGATATTTTTAGGATTAAGAATTTATTACAATCATGTTTCAATCTTTAACTTAAGTTATATAAAGGCACATAATATGTGAATCAAACAATCCTTTTCCTTTTTACTAGATATTCTTTATATTGTTAAACATTTAACTTACAATGTATCTAATTAAATAATGATTGTCTACATTGTTTCAATACCTTGTTTAATTATTTCGTTAGTTAACACGATATTTATTTACACATAGAGCTATTACAAACACACAAGGCTACTAGGTATTATCCATAGGATTCACTCATAAGGGTATGCATCTTGATCTTATATCATACCTATGTTACACAACGGAACAAGTGTAAGTCCAAAAGATGTGAAGTTCACATTTTTTAAGGATTTAGGGTTACATTTCCTTCTCATCATTTATAGATTGATTTAATACACAAAAAGTATTATAGGAAATAGATTCTTTATCCATAGCAAGAGGGTTTAATCACATTGCAAGGAAGATCATGTTTCAGTTTCTTGTGGAATAACATCCCACGATTACACTGTTGGTGTGGGTGGCATTTCCTTCACCTCTTATTTATTTATTAGGTGTATTTCCACCTCACCAGGTGAGTCATCTCACTTAGGTGAGATCATAGGTCTGAGGTGTCATATTAGTTATGATAGATTCTCTTATAGAATATGTCATATGTGTAAGTTGCATCATAGGAGTTACATTCCCATTTGGGAAAGTAACTCTTCTTCTCCATTATGGAGGAATATTTTCTTACATGGGAGTTACACATTTACTCCCCTATATGTACCCACCTTTCCTGATCTATGAACATGGAGTATGGGCCTCTTTTGAGCCATTTTCCCTCAATGCATGCACATTGCTTTTTGGGTGAGTTATTGCTTCGATCTTGAAGCTATGCCCATTTCTGTGGTTGAGTGCAACATGTTGATGCTCACAAATTCCCTCCAGATATTCTTCATTCCTCCGACATGGTATCAGAGCTTGGAGATCAAAATCGTGTTGCTCACTTTGGTTGTTTACTACTCACTGCCTTATAGGTTCATGTGCAAGATCTCAACTTACTTTGTGCTCTACTTGCATTTTCAAGGTTACATGTACTTGGTTTTATGTAGGTGTGTGTTTTCCTCGATGGTATTTTGTAGTGTTTAGGTTTATGCTAAATTTCTAATTTTGAGGTGCAAAGTCTTTTGAGTTTTGAAGGGTTAGAAGAGCCAATCCAGGGCTGGTTGGGAACCAAGCTGTCCCTAGATCGTTATTCACTTCCCATGAGTTTTCCTTAGCCAGTTGTTTCAACTTGCTGGTTGGTTTTACATTGGTTGTTCGGTAGATCGACACTCTTACCATTTGCATTACAAACCGAATCAGGCACTAACTTATCGGGCTCTCACACTTTGTCTTGGATCAACTCGGGTTGCTCGTTCTTGCATTAAACCGCATGTTTCAGGTCTGCTTCTATGTGAACGTGATTTTCACTGGCTCAGGTTTTACTTCCACAAGTTTATTTTGTGGTCTAACATTGGCTCATTACATCTGCTCGGCCTCGTGCTTCTCTAGATGCTTCTTCACAGATGTTTATGCACCGGTCTACAGCTCAGGATTTCTTGTGGTTTAAACATCTATAGGCTCAGTTGACCTGGTTTGTGTTTGCACTATTGCTCACTACCTGACATGTTCCTTCTGCTGCTCACATATTCGGTTGTTGCTTTGGCTTGGGGCTCCATTTCTAGTTTGAATGTGTGTTCTTTGGAATTGTTTATTGTTCATTCAACTTGAGCACGTCGCTTTGGTATCTTTCCATTCAGATCATATTACTGTGCCCCTTGATTTTTCTTGGTCCTTGGTTCATTGTTTCTTGTGACTGTGTTGTCATGGTTTACTCCCACATCCATTACCTATTTTTCCAAGTCATGAAATCTCTGCTTTTGTCTGTTACATAGCTCAGCTTGGTCAACAAACTCTGGCACGTGGATTTGTCTCAGAGTTTTTGGCAAAACATGGGATCTCTCATCGTCAGCATGGATATCTCTAGCTCCCACTCCCTACTCGATCCTGTCTAACATTGATTTCTTCCCAGACTCAGCGTAGCATCTCTGACAAACTCTACTCAACTATTATTGTTGGAGCACTATAGTGAATTCCACCTCAAATCAAGAACATGTCCTTCGAACACCTCTGCAGCCTTGCACGTTTCTTCCACCACATGGCTTGACAACATGGGCCCCCCTCTTCCCTTTTAGAATAGTTTGGAGGTAAAAATAATCCTTATTTTTTTATGCTTTGAGGAAAAAACATTATTTATGGCATTTTGGATTCTATTTTGCTTGTAATTAAATCCCTTCCTACACGTGTCGAAGACGGAGGGTGAAGTCTGAGGTTAGCAGGTGTAGTGTCCACATTCTACACACCCAAATACCACAGTAAAATACCAGGATAATTTTTTTTTTACTACACTACTCACTACGAAAAACACAACAAGGGATCCAAGTATTGAAACTCAACTCGCAAGACAATCACATAAGTCATTGACTCACATAGACACATGAAAACAACATAGGCATGTCGATGCCACACTTTTCTCAATGAACGAATACTAGCAATGCCCCAACCACAGAAAGAAGACTCAAGGTTAGGCAAAACCACAACACATCTTTTCTTTAATTATATTTAAGTTACGATTAACATTCTAAGAACATTATTGTGCAAGGATAAATTCCTCATTTTGTCCACCTATAGGTTTCTTAAATTCTTTCTGTGGTTAAATTATCGTTAAACCTTTTAAGTTGGTTTCTTATTCTTTACAAAAGTTTTCCATAACTTGCATACTTATTTGGCATAGTTAAAAAGTGTACACAATACTTAATTGTCTTGTTCTTATGTGAAGAATATTCTTCTCAAACATATATTCAATGTCTACCTTTATACTCTTACAACCCAAGTGGATGTGATTTGGTGTCCATATAGCGATATTAGGATTTAACAGAGATTTAATTGCAAGATAGATTTTTACCACAAAACCTTCTTCGATCATGGAAATGTTATGTTCCTACCATAGTTATTATAATTCAATGACTTGTGAAATTTCCATTTTGTTTTATATATGTATTTTGTTTTCTCGAAGGTGGAATATACCAAGGCAATTCATATTATTTGAAGCAAATGCATATGTTTAATTGATTTATAATGTCTTCAAGGGTGGCATTATTTCGAACTTGAAATCTCATCTTTACTCTTATATGCTTTATCTTCTATGTCACATTATGGTCTTACTTTTTTGCATTGTCTTGAAAAGGAGTTCTGAACTATTTGCCTAACCTCTTGAAGACATAGAAAATTAGAAGACTTGTAGCTACACACGAACCCAACTTAACATCCGAATTAACTGAGGTTTAGATCAATTCCCAACTTCACCTAAGGGTCTACCCCTCAACTAAATATGAGTTTTAAGCGAGAGGACAAATTTATGCTAAACCACCTTCAAAAAGGACCAAGGTGTTATGTTGAGAGAAACCAAGGTAACACATTAACCTGAGTGGAGCTAAGGAGCTCATTAACAAAAGTTTAAGACTTGGGACAACTAAGTCACAACCTCCATCTATGTTGTCTGGATCTAATAGGGATTTAATTCGATGAAGAAATTTAATTGTAAATCTATCTTCAGAAGGAAAGGTAGTCCACTAGGCAATAAAGGAGTTTGCTCTACACACTCCAAGAAAAGTTTGACTGTGTCACTCCTATGAGATGGGTTTAAGACAATATTACTAAACATACTGACTAAGACGATAAGCCCATTCTCGGGTCCTTGTTTACTCAAACTAGGATGTTCCATCGAGTGCAGAGTTTAATTTCATTCTACGGTTTTTCAATGTCTTCTAGGATAAAAAGTAACACACACAAAAAAAAGTTATGCTCCGATATTGAACAAGGGTAGAGTGTTTCGATTTAATTCTCTTTATTACATTTACAAGGTATAAATGTGCAATATGACTCATTAATCATTTAATGAACACTAAATATGCACTACAAGATATTACTTCAAATTTATTTACCTTATATAAATATCAAACCTTTTTACCAGGTGTACTATAAATCAAATTGAACTATGATTAAATACACAATTCCTAGATGTCCTTGAATCCAAAATCTCATACATAGCAACAAATTATCAAATATAACAGTCTATAACATGAGACAACATTATACACTTATTCATTTAACAATGAACTATATGAATTACAAAGATAAATAAATGAATTACACATCTCCTTTTCGTCATCATTCTTTCATCCTGCAGAACCACGTGAGCATTATATCAATGATAATTTGTCGGCATGGCATCCACCCTAATCTAACATAATTATCATTTTTTATTTTCCCCAATTACATATAATAATAATTACAATTTGCAAGCGAGAGAAAAAGTTTAGAGATAGGTATTCAATGCATTTCATTTCACTTCATTTTGTAACCCAGGAGAGAGAAAAGAAGGGAAGAGAGAGAAAACACCATTTTCTCAAAAGTTTTATTTAACACAACAAGTTACACGATAGAGTTTTAAACTGTTATTTGCATGTGTTAAAAGTTTCCATGGTGGTTTGGTAACCCGAAGAGGGTCCCACAACTTTCTATTTTTACATTTTCTTACTAGCTACAAAAACATTCAAAATGGGCTTGGAGGCTAAGAAACCACTTCCAAAAGTTATCTTTTGATGATTACACACACCACAATTAACTTTCTACGTGTCCACCAGATATACCAAGAGTTCATAGTAACTGACGGAATTGGGAAAAACCGAACGGTTTGTGCATTTGGCAACTAGTTTTCTGAGGCCAATGGTCGTAGTTGACCCAGTGCAAATTGAATAAAAGTTAGCTCAAGAGATCAGAAAATCACATCCAAAACTGACATTCGATAGATGAGCAACGCAACGAGACACTTCCTACTAGTTCCCCTATATAAGGTGAATTCATCAAAGTGGATGGGACTGAGAACTAGATAACCATTTTCAAACGGTGACAAGTTTTCTAGAGTGACAAGTCAAAATTAGTCCATTTTGACCTCGTCAAACTACTATAAGAGGCCTACAAAATAACTTTGCCAAACTATCCAGAAAATTATTTTTCCCTAAACTAAAAGTTCCATACAATTGTCTAGTATAAACACTAGAGGTATGCGAAGATGGGAAATAATTGCTCTATCCAGGTTTCAAATGGCAGGTTCAAAACGAAAGCCAACTTTCTAGATTTAACAACTTTTTACTATTGTAAACCAATGTAACAGGGCTCCCTATAAGAGCGTCAAAAAGATGGCATATGTTCGTTTGAGGTCAATCCAAATGTCAAGGTGACCCCTCACACAATAAGGTACATGAATGAACCTTAACATCTCATTTTCAGAGTTATGAAGGGTACTTCATGAGTCTCTAAAAAATGCAAAAATTAACTATTTAAATTGGGAGAATGATCAACGTTATTACTGCGAAGTCAATTTCGTCTGGTCAATAAAACAATGTTGAAGTGATCCAGTTGGGTAGGAAATTTTATAAATCACCTCAAAATGAGGGTGGAAGTTCATGTTTTAATACAACGAGTTATTTTGAATCTCGTGAGTTATAACATGACATTTCATTATTTATTCAACGAGTTGATATAAACATTTAACTGTATTAAAATCCTAATATTTTAAAATTCTATTAAGTTGTAAAAGAGAACTAAAACATGAGAATTATGAAAGGTAAGGGAAGATGAACCATGCCTGGGAGATATTTGCATCTGCATTGAATGTGGAAGTCCACGTCATTTCACTCACACTCCATTAGGCTTCATCCCTCTATAAGGCATTCCATCAACCAAATCGCATGCACCCATAGGTCCCCATTTCGCATTTACTTGAAATATTTCATTTTGGCTTGAATCTCATCATTTAAATGAGTGAGAGGCCGAAGTCACATGATTGATTTTGCAAGATCATTCATATAATGGCAAAGCCTAAGGCATTCCCATCTTGTTATTTTCGGGTGTGGCCATTATCTCTAAACTGCAGCTGCTAAGAGGAAAACCCACTCTAACCCAATGAACATTTCCAATAGCTTAACCAGATTTCTGTTATGGATGTCTCCTACTATTCGATATCCTTCTTCATACTCATATCATGTCTCTATTCAGCAAATAATTTAAATGTCTTTAAGGCGTACAGTTAGCCAAAAGGAAGCTCCACTCTGCAACAACCCATTTTGTGCATATCCTACAACCGTTGTAGACCAAAGGCCACATTACTGTTAGGCATTTAGTTAAGCAGTTCACAAGCCAAGTGCGTTCTTCTATGCTTGCATACATATCTACTAGAGTACATACAACAAAAACATCTGACAAACTCCTTTATATATTAAACTTTGATGGAATTCCATTACCGTTTCCAAATCTCCCATTTTGGCACAGGCTGGGAAGGTAGGCAAGGAAAAAAAACTCAGATTTCCATACCCTTTTGTAGAGCTCATGCTTTGGCACAGGCATGGAGGGTGATAGCAAACACTGTGAGGCCTAAATTTCCATTTCTTGAAAACTTCCACGCCCTTTTAGCAAACCCATTTTGTACATGTTCTGCCATCATTACAGCGCATGAGGCCACGATTTAAGACTTTAGTTTAACCTTTCTGATGCCAAAATCATGTTTCCATGTTTTCTGCCAAGGGCCTGAAATGGGAGATGCAAGCGATCCCATTGGCGAGCCATCCATATCCCCATTAGAAGAGGGATGAGCAACATCCACCTTTAATGATGGTGATCCAACTTTCCTAATACCCTTGGAGGAAGATCTGCTGATGAAAACCCAATAGGGGTGAAACCTTGGGGTGAGATATTTGCTGATGAAAACAGATGTCTGGCTAAGGGTACAAAAGGATTCTAGGCAAACCCAGCCACAAGATTGTTTAAAGGATTCGCTCCGTTAGGGGGATTTTCATGTCAAATGAACAGAAACTTCATACAATCTTTCTGCTAGAGAAGGAGCTCCTATATCTGAACGTTTCATCATAGTCATAGCTACAGTAGGAAGATTATCCTTAGCATTAATCTGAATGTTTCTCATGTTTTACATATTTTTTCTTTTAACACTGAAGAAACCCTTCCATGCTTGCGCACAAGAAATAGAGACTCTCTGGCACCATATTAATGATCTCTAGTCCTATAGTTTTCATTTTTTCATAAAATAGCCACATGCCAGGCGCAAAAGTGGTGGGTATCTTAATCACAGTCCAAAGCATATACTTATTCAAACGAAATATTGTGTGCGTCATAACCAAAGGACAAAGGCATTTCAACTACCAAAAAATCAAGCACCAATCCAATGTACACAACCTCCCTGATCAGTCTTTCACCCAAAGCACAATGCAATCTATGGACGGTGCTTACCCGCCACCAACGAATGTTTTTTTGTAGACAGAACAATTTTTTTTTTAAGTTTCCCATGGAAGGCTCATTGGATTTCTAAAACAAAAATAGTGATTGAACTCTTAGTATCCCATAAGTTCTTGTTATTATTATGCTAAGAATTGACATGACGTAGGCCATTCCACTCCACCTGCCACGCTTGAGAACTGGTGTCCCTCCTTGTCTTAAATTGAGGGGTCATTACATTCTCCTCCCCTTAAGAAAGCATCATCCTCGATTCGACACCTGCTTGAAGAAGGAGAATGGTCAACAACAAGGAACAAATATGGTGAAGGCACCCGCTGATATTAAATTACAATACAAAATCATGGTCACGGGTGTGCCTTAGGAACATTTGTATAAATTTTAACTTTCAAGGCTTCTGTGAAGATTGGTAGTTCCCCTCTTATTCATTATTTCTTAATCTCCTTCTATTAACCTTATTGGGAACTTCTTAATTTAGTCCTTTAAATTTTCATTTTGTATAATTTAGTTTATTCATTCATGTTGGTTCCACCATGAACTTCAGTCACAACACCCTACCAGGGGCATACACAAACTAAAAGTTTCTCAAGCATACTTTACTACTTTCATGCTGTATCACATCATCAGGGTTTCACCAACCATGGATGGAACATCACACGTTCCACATAACATAGTAATTAGTCACACATTATGACTGCACACAGAATGATCACACAATTCCGATACATATACAACAATATCACAAGACAAAAAATCCATACTGTCACAACATAGTTTCCAAGACAATATCTCAATTTAAGTCCATACCACCCAAGGAAAAGTCAGACCTCAAACGTAAAAAGGGTCAAAAATACTCAATGTACCACATAACGCACTATAACCAACTCTACACATCTCAAAATATCCAAAAATAACTCCATATATCTCCTGAGCATCATAACACACTCCATATTCCTCCCAAACATCACCAGATAGCTCCATATACCTCTTCTTAGAGAAGTATTTATATGTCCAAACCAAGCCAGAGCACTCAACCATTGAGCCCCATCACGATCACAGTCCTCAACCATAGATTGCCATAAAGCATAACAGGTCAACTTAACCATGAGGCCCAGCTCCTTTCTCCCTTTTAATGTGGTTGGGTCAACCCTGTTGCTCGGGCGCCATAGTGTACGTCACCCCCCACCCCAATTGACATAAGTAACTCATGGTTTCACAACCCGCTAGTTATAAATGTAACTCCTTGGGGCGTACCCCCATACAACGAATTTGTGCCCATAGGTTTGCACCCCTCCATGGTTAATCCCGTGACCCTATTCCAACGCTTCACGACATTAGAACCAATATAAATCCATTCAAATGCCAATTGAAAACTCAAAAGCCTTGAATAGGCTACAAACCTTTTAAATATACAAAGGAATTTTTAAAAACCTAAGAAAACATGGCAATTAGCCATGTTAGTGCAACATCCAATGTAATGCAAGAATCAATACATTGCCAAAATATACGAAATGTAATGAAGAACGTGTTGGTTCTAGGCTACAAGATAATGAATTAATTTACGAATAAAATACTATTAAGAAATAGCCATTAACAATCATCTGTGTCATCATACCGCCACAACCAAACATTGATCCTCGGTTGTTGGCACTCAAACATTGAGCCTTAGCTCGTAGTAATATACAATGTAAACCAGAGAATGAGTATATCCGAATAATGTAACCGTCCAATCCTCTATGCTGAAGCAGTCCTCCATACTCCCACAGAATCAAGCATAGTCCAAAAATTACATAGGATTATTCATGAACAATCCATAGGAAAGATGCAGGGGACAAGTGCATCAGTTGAGCCTAAGATTGTGCGCACCCACATATACTAGCAAGTTCCTCAGTATATATATCTAAATAGATAGAATGGGTTTTCAGTCTATATAAGACTCCACTTCCTCACGTCGTACTCGGCGCAGTATTATAAAAACCTGTCCACACGCCTCCTATCTCTCACACTCACACTCTTGACAATTTTCTCCCCTTAGGGTCGTCTAGTGTAAGGTTCACAACACCCACATAATAAATCACTATTACAATGTGATTCACACCAAGTAAACCAGAGTATCATCTTATGCATGGTATTTAATATAGGGGATAACACAATCATTACTTTCACCGGTCCTGATACAATCACATTACCAATCCTGTCACCCAAATTTTCATCACTGTACCCTAGGGTCATATAACTCACCATATGCCCTAATCTCATCTCACGACATGAACCTCACATATTACAAGATTTATATGTATGAGGAAACAATTTGTCTAATTTACGCCATATAGTCAATTTGCAATACAAAACAAACAACGCTGCACCGAGCTCAACACAATACGTGACAACATCACGATAAAATTCCATTCTTTACAACAAATTCAATTTGTCATGCGATACATCAATACACTTCACATTGCAACATGCCAAAATGTTTCTAACCCTCAAAATCCATATAACATTCTTTCACAAACAAGTCAGTACATTACACAAGATTCCTATTGAATCAACAACATAGAGAGTGAATCTCCATCATACGCACATCAATATGATAAAAAAATATGCCACACTCAGGGACTGCACCACATGGTGCTTCCATAAAGGTCCACAATTAGCGCATAGTTCACCTAACAACTATATCCACATTACTCTTTCCATATCCACCACCATCATGCCACGTCATCAACAATCCAATCCATCGAGAGGTTCGAGAGCCTGACCTCGCTCTGATACCTAGTATTGCCCAATTTTTACAACACACGCCAAATACCACATTACAAACCGTGATATTTTTTTTACTACACTACTCCATTATGCACAACACACAGCAGGTATCCAAGTACCTGAACCTCACCTCGCACGACAATCACATAAGTCCTCGAATCACATAGACACATAAAAACAACATGGCATGTCGATGCCACACTTTTCCTAATGACTAATATAGCAATGCCCCAACCACAGAAAGAAGACTCGAGGATAGAAACCCCACACACATTTTTCTTCAATTGTACTTTAAGTTTATGATTAAACATTCTAAGAAACATTATTATGCAAGGATAAATTCCTTGTTTGTCCCCCTACATGTTCTTAAAAATTCATTCCACGTTAAATAATTTTTCTACTTCTACCGTTTTAAGTTAGTTGCTTTTAGTCTTTAACAAAAGTTCCATAGCTTGCTACTTATTTGGTGTACGTTCAAATGCACCAAAACATACTAATTATCTTGGTTCTTATGTCAAGAATATTCTTCTCAACATATATTCATGTCTAACCGTGTACTCTTACAACCCAAGTGGATGTGATTGGTGTCCATAAGCGATATTAAGGAATTATAAAACAGAGATTTAATTCAAGGATGTAGATTTTTACCACAAACCTCTCGATCAATGGAAAAGTTATTTTCGTACCATAGTTTATTCTAATTCAATGACTTGTGAAATTTTCCATTGTTTATATATGTATTTTTTTTTCTCGAAGGTGGAATATACCAAGGCAATTCATATTCTTTAAAGCAAATGCATATGTTTAATTGAGTTATAAGGTCTTCAAGGGTGGCATTATTCCGAACTTCAAATCTCATCTTTACTCTTATGCTTAATCTTACTACACAAATAACAATTATGGTCTATTTGTTTGCATTGTCCTTGAAAGGATTAAACGAACTTGGCTGCCTAACCTCTTGAGACATCGAAAATTAGAAGACTTGTAGCTACCACACAACCCCAACTTAACATCCGAATTAACTGAGGTTTAGATCAATTCCCAACTTCAGCTAGGGTCTACCCCTCAACAAATATGAGTTTAATGAGAGGACAAATTTATGCTAAACCACCTTCGAAAGGACCTAAGGGTTAGGTTTGAGAGAACCAAGGTAACACATAAGCCTGAACGGAGCTAGGATCTCATTAAACAAGTTTAAGACCTGGGAAACTACTCACAACCTCCATCTTAGTCGTCTAGAAATCCAACAGGGATTGCATTCGATGAAAGAAATTTATTCTAAATCTATCTTCGAAGGCAAGGTAGTCTGCTAGGAACGCAGAAGTAGTTTTCTCTACACAAAACTCCAGAAAAGTTTGAAATGTGTCACTCCTATCAGACGGTTTAAGACAATGTCACTAAACATATGACTAAGACGATAAGCCCATTCTCGGTCCTTGTTTACTCAAACTAGAGTTCCATTGAGTTGCAGAGTTTAATTTCAGTTACAGTTTTCAATGTCTTCTTTCTAGGATAAAAAGTAAGCACACAACATAAAGCAAAAACAAGTTAGCTCCGATATTGACAGGTAGAGTGTTTTCGATTTACATCTCTTTATTACCTTTACAATGTATAATTGCATATGACTCATTAATCATTTAATGGAACACTATTGCACTACTACAAGATATTACTTCACAATTTTATTTACCTTTCAATTCAAACCTTTTACCAGGTGTACTATGAATCAAATTGACCTATGATTAACTACACATTCCTAGATGTTCTTAATCCAACAGCCTCTCATACATATCAACCAATATCAACATAACAGTCTGTAACATGATACAACAGTATACATTTAATATTCATTTACATGAACTATATAAATTTACAAAGATAAATAAATGAATTACACATCCCCTTTTCGTCATCATTCTTTCATCCTAAAAAACCATGTGAGCATGATATTAGCAATAATTTGTTGGCATGGCATCCACCCTAATCTAATGTTAGGAATTATTATTAGTGCTCACATTATTATAAAAGTTAGTTTATAATTATGTTGAGTTAATATTACAATTATTATAATATGATATTGTTTTTAACAATCTATTATTATAGGGTTTTGTTGTACCGTAAAGTTGTAAACGGTAAATGGTTGTTGACTTACCTATTTTATAGGAAGTCAGTGTTTCCTGTGTATTGGTTTTAATAGCCGTGTACTGTATTCATTCAGAAAGCTGAATACAATCTCAATTTATATTTCCTTTGTTTAATCTGTTGGCTTCTCTACGAATTTGGTATCATAGCGATGGCTCCCTGAGTTTGTGAGAGGCTGATTTTTTCTTGTTTTATGGTCAGCTGTATTTGATAGATTTCATTTTATTATTTTTTTTTGAGTAATAGTTTATAAGGTAGTTTATTGCAGACTGGACTGTCATCCTGCATAGATAATAGTGGATGTGGTTTTCTACCTCCAACGATTCGGACAAATCTGGGTCGTTTCTTTTGCATGCCCTGGCTATCATTCACAGTATTTTATGTTGTAGAATATATTATTGTTTCTCAAATAATCTCCTTGCACCAGAAGAAATTTGGGTGGTGCCTCTTGAGTTTTGCATTGAGCTGACTAATCTGGTTTGCATATCTTATTAAATAAATTTTTTCGAGATAGGACGGCTGTACTTGGAATAAACAAATTGGTGTGTCTCTTTGTGGGAGGCAGCGCTTTGCTAAGTTTGGTTTGTTTTTCTCTGGGAGTCCTGCGACTGCGTCTTACTTCGCCATTTGGTACTGCGATCAGATTTATCGCTGTTTTGGGCATTTTCCATTTTTTTGCCTGTTTTTTGGGACATACGAAAAAAATCGCAGTATAAAAAAGAATTTGCCATTTTTGGAAAGGGTCCGGAAAGAAGTTACTTAGAATCTTAAAGTGTTATATCTTTCATCCACCTTGTAACTCATATTGAGGTGATGTTTTTTTTTTTAAAATGTATGTTTTTTAAAGATCTTTGCATTGATTATATGCTTTTTTGCTGCTAGCCAATTTTAGTTTTTGGAATATTTCAAATTAATATTAAATGTATTTTTTTTTTTAAAAAAAAAATTGTGTCACTTTTGTCTGGAACGCGACTTCGGCCTTGTACGTCGGCGTCCATAGTGAGGGGGCATTATCTGTTTGAACCTGACACCCAAGAAATTGTAATATGAGCCTCAAAGATAAATTTGCTACTAAGTAGAAACTAATGGAGGATGAGGCATCGGAGGCTGGAGGTCAGACATCACCTCTCGTCAGTCACCAATGACATGGCCGCACAGAAGACTTTGGTGGCACAGGTGTGTAGTGTGAGTATTTGATTTCAGTGTGGTTTCCATTTTCCTT
>JAHRHJ020001891.1:0-16623 GCA_019776745.2 Taxus chinensis
ACATTTATAAAAGATGGCCTTATTCCTATCACTTTTTGAGGAGTAGTTTGTTCCGATGAATTGTGTCATTTATAAGGCTTTTTTGAGAGAATCTTTGGCAAAAGAAGGGTTTGGGTAAAATACATATTTGGAGTCTATTTCCATATAGGGACTCTTTCCTGCATGTTGTGTTATTTGAAATTTTAAACCCTCTTTATGAGTTTATTATTTACAAGTATTTTATAAGATCATATTTTTGGAGGAGCAGAGATGTAGGTAAATTTTGGCTCATTATCAATTTTCCTATTTAATAGAGTTTTGTTTCTCTCTTAAACCATCTAGTTTTTCTCAATAGTCATTAAAGATGTAGTTTCAATTATATTTATGGGAAAATTTATTATATTTTTAAACATCCGTTTTATTAATTTTAAAACTAAAAATTTACAAGTTTTTCATGATTTAACACTGCATACAATTAATACATTCATTTTGGTATCAGGAGTAATTAATGTATCAACTTAACAATTATAATTTAGATTGAAAGTATTTGGTGTATGTTAACAGGTCCTATTAAGATTGGTGAAGGAACCTTAGAAAAATTTGATCTCAAAATTTTATCAATGCATTAAGCGGTGTAGAAAGTATGGTTGAAGAATAGAATATTGATTCATCAATCCTTCATGGAAGATGAAAGAAATGGTGAGGAATTATACCATGGTGTCATAAAAGTAAGTTGGAGCAATAAGTGCACTGGGGTAAAATAACCCAAATGAAGGAAAATATTTTCTTTTTAATCCATTTCTCCCTCCATTCAAAGATGGTATTTTTATTTTTATTTTTTTTCCTTTGCTAAATTGATACTAAGTTTAAATTGCACATGTAAATAGATAGCTTAATCAAAGACCTTGGATAACTAGATTTCAAGAAAAGTGGCATTAATGTGTAGGGTTCAGAAAATTGTTGAGGATGATGAAAAAAATTACACACTTGTGTACTCTTTCAAATGGATTGAACACACTCATTTTGTGGGATAGTAAGCTATAAAGACTACAATGAAAACAAGGTAAACCCTTTCTACTTGGGGAGTGAATTTGTTATTAAATTAAGACAACCAATTTAATCCTTGTTATTTCAATAGCCTATGGTGAATTGTGAAATGTTAAGGAAAAATAAGGGGTTAATTGTTCAAGATATACACCCTAGAGTTTTATAAAGGTGGCTCTATTTTGGGGCCTTTCTCTCCATAGAAACGAAACACTACTGAATATATTGATTGTTTATATCGTTCTTTTTGAGACCTATGCTCTCATACTTACTCCCTACTAATATTTAGGCTGTGTCTTGATAAATACTCCATTTGGAAGTAGGGAACATGTAAAATAGTCATTTTAAAAGAGTAAGAACACGTAATATGAATTAAGTGAAAAGTTTGGCAGCACCATAAAGAAAGGGTAAGAAAAAAATACTTCTACTATGAAGAAGGAAGATGAGAAATTAACTTCTACTATTAAGAAACACATACGTGCAAAAAAATACTCATGTGGTCTCATTGTTTATAAATTACATCTAGAATTGAAACCCAAAAAATATTGAATAAAATGAAAGAAGGAAATTTTTGTGGTTCAATAATATGTTTAATTATATTTTGTGATGAAACAAAATGACCCGCCATGGGTTTACAAGATTAGATCTCCTTCTTCCTCCTTTTCTAAAACTAACCTCTCTATTTTTGCTTTTGTATCTATAGCGTATATATAATATCGATATATATATGTCTATATATATATTAGTATTATATACATATGTAGATTATGGTATGTACAATATGTTACCTATATATTAGATATGTATATATAGTACCCTATGATCTATATATATATGTATCCTTCCCATCTTTCTCTGTGATCTGTCTCTCTCCATACTCATATCTGTGTCTGTCTCTCTCTTCCTCCACTCTCTATCTATCTCTTCCTATACACATATCTCTCTCTCTCATACATATTAACCTCTATAGCTCTCTCTTCTATCTCTCTCTCATCTCTCTCTGATTAGAAAAATAATGAGGTTCTTCCTCCACGTTAGAGTTATTTCTAAGATACTTATTGAACTCTATTTGATATCAATACCAACGTTATTTTCAAAGGAGGTTGTAAGAAATTGGGGCTTCATCAACTAAGCCACATCCATGCTTTCATTGGGTTTGGTTTGTGATCATGCCATGTAAGTAAACCAAAATTACAATTAAGATTTTCCATCACTGAAAATGTCATTGATGATTAGATTTGGTTTTGTTCCTTTGGAATATCTGGGTGTATGGTTTTGGGAAGTCCCGTAATTTTGATAGAAATAAATATTCTATGGAGAAAATAATCTTGCCTTGTAAACGATTAGTTGAATATGTCATAAGCTCTCAGTGTATCAAACAAGATTATCTCTTGTTTCTATTCTTTTCTTCTTCTGTGGGTAAATGAAAAGGTTTTGTGAATTCAAGCAATGATTTTTGGCACTTATGATTATAAAATCCATTGCGAAATAGATAAATCTAAGGAATTTGAGGAATGTTATCCATAAACATAGAGATGATTTGATTTAAAATTGTTTCTACTTATGATGATGTGTTTCATGATCTACAAGGACTACCCCTCCTAAACCATGAGGGAAAACATAATAACCTTTCTACATTATGCCTCCAGTCCCTAATTTTAGCATGTATAATAATTTTCCTGGTTGAGAAGAGAAGATCATAAATTAGGTGATGGATTGTTGAAAAAGGAGTTTTATTTCATCCAATCTCATCCTTCCTTGTGGTTTATAAACATTTATCTTTATCCAATAATATTACATAATTTTGGTGGATGCGTGTTTTATTTTAATGCCTCCTTAAATAATTCATAGTTTAAAAATCAGTACACTCTTGCAACGTATGATTGATTTACTGGAATAATTCGAAAAACCAATTTATTTACTAAGTTAGACTTTGACAAGGCGGTTACCACACATTAGAATTAATGAAGGTGATATTTGGAAAAATAATTTAAAAAACCAAAGTGATTGTTTAATGGTTGTAAATGTCACCGAATCATTCATGTGTGTGATGAATGATGTTCTTATGCCATTCATTTATAACTTTGTAATAGTCGACTTGATTCAAATATGGTTTTTAAAATCAAACATAAGGGAAGACATGTTATTCATATTCAAAAATCTAATTTCTTTAAACAAGGAAATTTATATTTTTGAGAATGTCAATTTGAATTTAAAAAAAACATATTTAGTTTATTTGGATTATATTGTAGGAAATGGTGAAACATTAAAATTTATCCTACAAAAATTAGAGATCATATGATTGGCCTAAAGGCCAATAATTTTCCATAGTTAGAACTATTCTTTCTTGTGAAATCACAATAATTGGAGAAAGTTTATTACTAAATTTCTCATTTGTTCATCTCCTTTCATTCCAGGAATAGTATAAACCTTTCTTTCATTGGGAGGAAAGCATAAAAAATCCTTCTGCTCACTAATAGAACATATTAGTAACACTCATGTCTGGGAACTTACATATTTGCAACAACATTTTGATAAAGAGATATATCTAAGTGACTATGCTATGGGGGTTTTCTTGATGTAAAGAAGTAAAAAAAATTGTTATCATTTTGAAAACTACACTAGTGTAGTAAAAATTTTATCTAACTTATGATAAAGAGTTGTATTATTTGGTTCAAAGTGTTAAAAAGTGGAAACATTACTTAACGGGAAAGGAAACGGTTATTCATATAGATCATGAGCCACTCATATATTTATAATCACAGTGTAAGATACAACAATCTATACACTTCCATTGGATAATTTTCTTACAATAGTTTCAAATAATGAATCTTGTGTGTGAGGTATCAAATTAAGGTTGCTTGTAATAATGTGTATAGGGGCTATTTTTATAAGCCTCTATCCTTTTACAATGTAATTCTTTGTTTCATGAAGAGTTATCTAGAGTAAGAGGTTAAGTCATGATGAGAGTCTAAGGATGTGTGTAAGATACATTAATGGTAGTTGTACACATGCAGAGTAATTAGAACTAGTGCTAATTCAAATCTTAGGGGAGTTACTTGGAATTTGAGAATTTGTATTCCTTGTAGCTAGGAGGAAGAAGGGGCAAGGAAAAAGCATAACTTTTGTATAAAACCTAAGAATTATGGTCAATATGGATATTGATGTGGGATAGTTGCAACTCTATTTTATTGGATGCATTGTTATTGGCCTCGAGTGTAGGAAAACTGTGAATCCAAAAATATTTAACCCTGTGTTTATCGATGCCATAAGCAATCCTAGTAACAGCAATTTGAGAGGACTATGACAAGACTCTTGTTGAAACATCACACAATGTCCTTGTTGTGAGACTTAATTTAAGTTGACTTAGTTGGTGACTTTCAAAAATAATCCTAAGAGACAAAGGAAGATCTATATACATGTAATAGTGGATTATATCTTACTCAATTTTGTGTATGATAAGTTCTTTAATGACAAATCTTTGTACTAGTGTAGGGACTTCATGTGTGTTCTTCCAGTGAATAGCATGGGAAAAAATTGTAAGGTGTGTGCATGCATTCTGAACTTTAGCTGATAGAGAATGTCTCATCCCCTCAGAGGATTGGAGGATCAGACCAAACAAGAATTGATGGACAGCAATATTAAGCTAGAGCTACTTCATTACATTCATAGAATGATGGTATAAACTGTGGTGCATCATACAACAAAATGGAAGAAGACATTTTCTTCAAGGATCCATGTGCTTCTCCAAATACCACTAAGTTATAGGATGAAATATCATAGAATGAGTGCAAGTACATGCCTACAACTGAGAATTTCAATTATGCTAAATCTATCAATCATATACTTTGAAGAGAGACTATGCTAATGGGTACCCTTTTTGGGTTCACCCAATGAGGGTTTGTGAGGAAATGTGTTAGGTAATTGTCTATTTAAGATATAATGAAACTATCTAAACTTCATTGAAAATATTTGAATATCTTCAAGATATAATGATGAGCATTCCTATGTCCGAGGAGAACCTATTGAGAAAGAATTTTGACTTAACCAATGGGTACGTAAATAAAATATTTTTCTTACAAGTCTATGGGATAAGGAATGTGGGAAATGAGAACACACTCATGATAGACCAATAATGGGAACACATGCATTTTACTAAATACACATGTACCTAAAATATCCACAAATAATGCACAACTCTATGCTTATTTTTGGTTAACTTACACACCATTTTTTCAAGGATTCTAGTACTTCAAAAGGAAATTGGTAGAGGGAGTAATTTCAACTACTTAATGGAAATCTCTAAAATCATCTATCAAACATCATATGGGAAATTCCTTCCCCTTTCCATATGAGCAGGAAAGAAGTCCTTCTAGACTCCTTATATTTTGCAAGTTACGGTGCAAGTACAAGGCCTTGGAAAGATTTTGTACCTAAATGCGGAAATGCGGGATGGCCAAGATATGTTTGGCACTTCTACCGTAAAAAATCAGCCTATATGAAAATGCAATAATCATTTCCAAGTTACCAATAGTTAGTCTGGGCCCATATTTATGGAGGGGATGCTCTTTTCTATTTGCTAAGTGGAACCACTTTAGAGTGCAAACGGGACATGCGGGAATTTAATTGATTAAATTTACTCATGAATCTCTCCTCTTTGAACGACGCATAGTCTTAACTTTATGCTTACGGGCATCTGCGAGTCCGATTTATTTATTTTGTCCATGCCAAATATAACCAGAAATGTGAAGTTTGTTTTATATTGCTTTCTTGTAGATATATTCTACACTTTTTCTTTGTGGAACCACAAAAGATTACATTTTTAATCACTATCCAGCCCGTTGAGCATAAATTACGAACAACTTTTTCAAATGAAAAATTTACAAAAGGCTTGCGAGGAACTTTTGTCCCTTTTGCTATTTTTGAGCAGAACGTGCTCAATCTAACAGGAGCAATCTATCAATTTATCCCTGGCCCCTTTTGCACATTGAGATGATTCTAAGAAATAGTTGTATTTCGGGCCTGTGGGGATGCAGAAGGTTTTGGGATTTTAAATTGTTCTCCCTTTAGAGCCCACAAATCTAACATTTTTAGCAAAGATTGCATTCTCGCGATTTATTGAAACATGGATTTGATTTAGAAATGCTATTTTCAAATGAATTCATAACTTTCAAACCAGCACTTCCAATTTGTAGACAAATTGTAGATGTCGTTGGAAATATCTCAACCATCCTCTTGGCACCGTGAAAATATGCTTAAAATATTTTAGTTTTAGTCACATGATTGTAGTTGGTGAGAAGTTGGAAAACATATTTTACGCCGTTAGATACGTGATCTCAATCATTGGTCAACTGGAGTCAGCATTTGACCTCTGATCTCAACAATTTTTTCTTCTCTGAATCAAACACAACTCAAATAGCATCATCCAAGGAACTCGAATTTAACAGATTGTGGGCAGATTTATAGGACATCTTGAAATGGGTGGTAACTAAGATATTTAGAAAATCAACGTTGCATTCAAGCACTTCTTCCTCTAATAAACAAAACTAACTCTCGCTGCTAATCTAGACTATAAATGTAAGAGCTCAGCTTATTGAAAAATTTTGGACATACTCATTGGGAGATTTTCCCCTCCCTTCTTCCCAAAAAGTGTGACAAGAGAGATTTGTGGAGTTCAAACCTAGATCACATGGATTAAAAATATAATACAATTTTCTTGCAACCTCTATGGCCATCAATAATGCATTGTAGTCAAATCTTGGGAGCAATTATAACAGTTTGTGGATGATTTTCAACACTTTCTCTTATGTTCATGTACATCCCCTGATCTTTCATTGACAATCCTGAAGATATATATCTATACTCTGGCGAATTGTATTACATTTTAGTGGGAACTCATTGTGTATGGAAATAAACAAATCAAGATGTTCTTCATTAGACTTGGTGCATCACCTAGCTGATCAAGTAATTAGGTTTTATTTTTCTCACATCTTCGTTTAACCTGTAATCTCATCATTTGGCAGAGTACTTGAGGCACTTCTTAGGTCATATTGGATGATTGGAGATTCCTCTACAAACTTATATGTACTGCATCCTTTGTAAAAAGAGGACCTTAGGAACTTGGCTCATTTTCAATCTCAAAGGAAGAGCTCTCTCAATCGACAAGAAAGTCCCACTGTATTGAAGAAGATAGATCCATGGATTATGCAAATAATCACAATTTCAATTAGATCTTCAACCCATCGAGTTGCAAACAGATTAGGGGTATAAGTGTGATAAAGCCTCATAACAGTTTATTATTCATGCCCGATGGGACCAAGAGGTCTTCACTTTTGAATTACAGCAATTTGAATTGATGTAGCTAACTTCCTCCTATGTAAGATTCAGCTTATGAGAAGCTGATATGAAGATGATACAGGATAAATAGTGACTCTATATGATCATTACACAGACATCCACTGGTACTCAGTAGTCCAAACTTGGTAAATCTTATGACATTGTAACTCAAGTGATCTGAGAGCAAGAAAGGAAGGTATAATCTTTGAATACTGGTCATTTTTCCTTCAGATAGAGCAAGAAGAGGAAGAAGAGTTGAAAGGTCTCACTTTCTTGCACTGCTTCTCAAATAGAACTTTGTCAACACCTCCACCTGGTAGGCCTATTTTTTCAATCAAAGGGTTCTTAGACCAATCATAATAGCACATCCACAACCAAATCCCTATGTCAACTTTACTGGAAGCAACCCACTTTCTCTTAATTAGCAAAAAAATCCAAATTCTAGCTGTAGCATTATTAGTTACATTCCCTAGAATTCATTTAGAGAGAACCATGAGGGGAGGACTCCGATTGATCACATTCAACTGACATTGCAATGGTTGATCTGATTGGGGAGGTCCATGAATATTATCTTAAAAATGGAGAATTGTTGTTAAGAATTTTTGGCATTCCTGGGACTTTTAAAGGCTAAATCCTTGCAATGGTTCAAAAATCTAGACAGCAAGAGGGTATACATGATGATAGTGGAAGAACTACCCCATCGACACCACTCTTCATACATTATATTTGGAGATAAAGGAGATTCAAACTCTGTCATTCCAATCTGGATATTTTTTGCATCAATTTAGACACACAATTCTAGAGGGTCCCTAATGAATAGCTATACCAGTATTTCATACTTCAGATTTCATAGAGAACATGGGTACCTAGAATCCAAGATTGGTTTCCGTGAGACCAATAACTGAAGGTGCTTTCTTATACTTCCTTACAAGCTTTAAATTCAAGTGTATGTATCTATACATGATTGAAAATCATCATTAGGGATGGAATCTATTTTTATAACCTGCATATTCCTACTCCTAAAAATCCCCATTATTAGCTAGGAAAACCATATGGATTAATTCAGGTTTGGATCATGGGAATATTCATTATGATATGGCTTATAGTACTGATATGGAGGAGGATTTTGGGGAAAAAAGGTGGAGGGGAGTAATAATTCTCTTGAATCTAGGAATTCTAATGAGAAGTTGAATTGATGATTGCACCACCTCATAAAAAGATAAAAATATGGAGGAAATTATTTGCTGATTGAGAAAAAGGGATATTTTGCATAATGGAGTCACCAGATGTTATTTGTGTCTAAAACACTGATATTTTCTAATAATAACATCATATTCTTTAGAAAAAATTTGTACTATCCCACTGGGAGTGCACCCAGAAGTTACACCCTAATAGAGAATGGTGTGTGTACTCTCTCTCCTTTTGAAAAATTTGGTTCACCTCACATGTAGGTTACCCACAACCTTGAGGTGTTCAAATTTTTCAACAGGAGAGAGAGTACACACACCATTCTCTACCAAGGTGTAAATTTTGGGTGAAAATATGTATCTGCCTAAATCTCCATTGGATTCATTTATAGGATAGGAATCTATTATTTAAGGACATAGTGAAAATGATAAAACTAAAAATTTTGTGTATAAAATACAATTAGTTCATCAAATTTTATGAGCGTAATTGGAGAAAATTCAACCAAAATACAAGGCTAGGAATGATAAACATTGATTTCATCACCAAATCCAAGTAGGTGATCTAGTATGGCTTCACATCAATAATGATCAACTGAAAAAAGAAGGAAAGAAGTTGAAACCAATCCAATGTGTTCATTTTCATATATTGGAACAAATGGGTAATGTTGGTACCCAAATTTTTTCTCCTTTTCAGTTTGATAAGCATCAGAGATATGACATGAAGCTTGAAGTTAGATAGATCATGATGTGTGTCATTTTGTAGCCAAGGATGTGATCTAACTGGCACTCAGATTTGTGGAGAGATTGATAGCACTTTGAAAGGATTTTTTCTGACCCTCACTATTTTAGGTTGTGCCTTTTCAACCAAGGTAAGTGAACCTATATTGTAACCCCCAAATAGTGAAGTATATGAAGATATCCCTCAATTTATGCAAATAGTATGAAAATTCCTTGGGAAAATATGATCAACACTCCAAATCTGACTTTCACAAGTTGTCACTCCTAGATCATGGAGATATTTTCAATGCAAGGAAAGGGTTACTGAAGACATTGTATAATCCTGATTTGCCTTGTGCATTTTTGTAGATGGGTTAGATCCTTTTGTTGACACACAATGCAATGCAGGGGTAGTATGGGTAGGATTAGTTTGTTTGAATGAATTTTTTGGTGGGGTGTTGACAAGACAAACTGGGATATATCAGATCTTTGACAACCTCTATAATACTTGAACAACTATCAGATAAAATGCTTCAAATAATCAGGATATTCTTTCAACCAGAAGAGGCATAAATGGAAGCCCAGGTTACACTCTTCACACAATATTTGAGAATTCTCCACAAAATCTTGAAGTAAAGAAATCAATTAAACACAAAAATCCTTGATCAAACCATGCCTAAGGTACCCACAAAGGCTTACAAGCAATCTCTGCAGTCAAGGAAGGTAAAGTGATTTGAAATTTTTTTATCTCTTTATCAAATGAAGGCTCTTCTGAACATGAGATTGCAAATGCCACTAAACTATCAACAAGAAATGGAGATTCTGTGTGATTTCTAAAGAATTTCAATGCAAGATTGCAACAAAAACAATGAAAACTATTTACAGGCATTTAAAAAATGATAACAGACATCATATTACCCAGAAAAACAAAGATTAACTTAAGAGATTGTTAGATTCATTAGCAGGGGATAGTTTCATGAACAATCTCAGATCTTTGTGATGGCTATACATTTGTAACCAACTCACATACATGAAGATCCAACATAGAAGAAATTATCTTGGTTCTTTGGTGGGTTTCTCAGAAGATGAGATTTCTCTCACAATTTTCTCGTGATTTTCAATTTTTTCCCGACCTCTTACAATTTCTCCAAAATGCATTATATACCTCATGCCACACTAGATCCTTCTTTCCCAAGCAAAGAATATGCCAAGGGATCAATTCTGTTACAACAATTCTCATGATTCAATGAAAATGACATCAAACAGAAAAACATTCGCAGGTTGTCAGGTGTGCCCAAAAATATTAAATCATTACAAATATCTGGATCATTATCCATCCTGAAGGCATGTTTTTCATCATTGAGTTATGCAAACACCTTTCACTCATCATTTTCACCCTTTTACCATTTCAAATTACCTTTGTAACTTATGATTTTGTCATTTCACATTTTTGGACGGATTAGGGAAAAAATTATGTCAAAATCACCTCAGAATCAAAGAATTAAGCCATGAAAGTGATGCCAATGATCCTGGAAGGCCAAGATGACACAAAATCACTTTAAATTTGATTAATTTTCATGCAAAAATCATGATTCCAAGCTTCTTAGAGCTCTCATGGTAGTAAAAACAAATAGATGCACAAAAAACATCGATCTTATCCATCTTTTAGTCCTGGCCCTCCATGTGGAAGATGCAGACTTAGAAATAGGCTTGATTTACCTTTTTAATTTTTTGGATAAGGCTGGACTCATGGTAAAAAATGATTGGAAACAAATTCAGGCTCATTTTCTGACTTTTCAACCTTTTGGAAAAAATGGAAATTTTTTGACTTTTTCCCCCAGCCCCTCCACCTTTGAATTTTGGAGCTAACACGTGGCACATGGTGGGTCCCATCGAGATCGTGCTACAATTCTACACATTTTGACCCTTTTTGGAAAATTGGAAAATTTTCACCTTTTGCCCTGCTTGCCCACGCCTCTGATTTCTCCCTCACCATGTGTCTCCCTATGATTCTTTGTGGGCCATCACTCCAAATTTTGATTTTAATACTTTTTTGAAAAAGGGAAAAAATTCTCTCCTACCTCCACTGACCCGCCAACCTGCCTTTCCTCAGCCATGTGTCGCTTGATGATTCACTAGTAGGTCAACACTTAAATTTTTGCCTTAACTCCTTTTACGAAAAAGGGGGAAAAAATCCCCATTTCCCTCCACATCCCGCACTTCCCTCTGACCCTTCATGGACATGTGTCCTCCTGTAATTTGCCACGGTGCCGCGTTCCAAAATTTCACTTTAAACCACTTTTCCAAAAAGGCAAAATTTCCTTTTTACCTCCAAAGGCCCGCGTTCCTGCACAAACCAAAAATTTATTCCCCTTTTTTCCCTCTTGGACACATGTCTCTCTTGGTTTGGAGCAGAGCCATTTTTCATTTTTCACCTTTTAGACAACAAAGGAAAATATTCATAAAACTTTCCTTCATCCCTTCTTCCATTTTGAAACTTTTAGGACACATGTCCTCTTTTACTTGGCTATGGGGTTTTGGGAAATTTTTTGACTTAAGCAATTTTACAAAATATAAAGCCAAAATTTTCAAAGGAGATCTAACTCCCCACCTCTACTTGGCCAATAAGAACATGCCACATAGGTAACTTTGAAAAAGGCGGAGCCGTGGAGCCAAATTTGACACTTTGCCAAAAAAATAAAAAAATGATAAGTCAGAAAAATTTCCCGCCGCACCTCGGCCAATGAAAACCCGCCATGTTTCCAATACATTCTGAGGATGAATTTGATAGGAAAATGATGCCCGTCTGACCATCAAAACGTAAAAAATTCCACGGATGCCCTAGAATTCAATTTTTTCACCACGGATGGCATATTTTTCAATTCTAAATCAATTGAAGAATGATTTCTGAACCTTTTCGACATTGGGATATGATTTTCAATTGCACACAAGTATGATTGTTCAATTTAGATTTTTCAATGATCAAGCCAAGGGAAAAATGACATAGCCCACAAAACTGGAAAAACTAGGGCACAGAAGAGGGCAAGCTTGGATTATTCTTTCAAATTAGGGCAAAGCAACAAGTTTGTGAGCATTTTAAAGCATATACAGATTTGAAAATTTAGGGCAACATGGTGCAAGCTAAAAAATGACACCAATAGGTAATAATGACTTCTAGTTAGAATTACCACCTTACATGAAAATTTATTTAGTGGCGAATGTTGAAAACCTAAAATTGTACAAGCCACCAATGATTATTAATCATGATGGAAGTGTGTCTATGACTTTTGTTGATGATTTTAGTCCTGAGTATCTTAATGAGTTGCAGGAAGATACAATGTTTGATAAAAAGGTGCATACTTCACAAAGAGGAGATGTTGAATATATTCATGCGGGTCTTAAAGGGACACACCCAAATAAGGAAAAATGGATGGAAAATGGAAAGGAGGGGATAAATACCTTCACCTCATTACCAATTAAAAATATTTTAGAAGTTCCAAAAATATCTTAATGGGGAAGTGTGATCAAAGAGTATATCTGATAATAAATGCCGATCTATTATTCAAATTCAGTTATAAATAATTTTATTACATAGAGCACATTGAGAGATTTCTGATGGTATGTGGAACATGGAAAATAAAGGTCATATGTGAAAGATATCCCATGTTGAAAATTTTCACCAACTGGTAAAAAAAAAAAGTGTAGATTTGTTGTGATGTCGATACATGCATGATTACCAAGTGGACAAATCATCTTACAACAAGTGGAAAAACAAAAAATAAGGTTTTGGTTTTCTCCTCTGGTCTTCGACGCTCATGTTTGGAAAAATTCACCTCACTATTTACTAGTCAAGGGCCCTCATATAGGTTTGACACACTTAGTTTGAGGAGGGTTTCCTTGGTATTTTTACTTCATAATTAGTTCTAAGCTATAGTTCTTTTATATGTTATTTTCTCCTAACCACTGTGAATGTGGGATTAATAATCTGAAATTTTTAAACTATGTAACTATTTAATTATTTCTAGCATATAACCAACTTTACCACCTTATCACACGTCAAATATCCCACACCACATATCAACTTGCATAAGCCGCACAGAAACTCACCATGCCCATACACTTTACATTCCAATATTAGCACTTCAAATCCCATATATTTTCCAAAAACACCGGCTCAAAAGACAACACATATATGCCAAATTATCACTTTTAAAAAAATGAAAGCAAACCCACATACCCAATATGGGATATTTATTTTTTAAAAGCAAAGGATATAGAAGATGGAGCGCTTAAGGAGGTTTGAACCATGATCTCTGGGTAAATGGTTAAGTGCCTTAACCAATGTGTCATGTTATCATAAACATTATAAAAGGTGCCTTGTTCTATTTAAAGATTAGTTGTTTGATGATTGTGATTTTTTTTATTAAGGCTATTGGAAAAGAAATTTTAGGTTTAAAAAAATTACTTAGAAATATTTGGAGTTTATTTGAAGACATGATACTATTTTACATGTTTTGTTGATCTAAAAAATTGTAAAAAAATTTGTAAGGTGTTTTCTTTCCAATTATTTTTTTTGGAGGACCCAAAGATGTATGAAAGTTTTCAAATTCCATTATGAACTTTCTAGTTCATGGAGTTATGTTTTATCTCTTAAATCTAGGTTTATAACATCCATTTTTAATGATTTTAAAGTTAAAATTTGAGGGGTTTTGTGATTTAAAAAATGCAAATGATTACTGATCATATGGCTAATATAAAAATTAAAATAACAAGAATTTATAATGAAGGTAAGTATGTTAATAATAATTTTGATGAGTTTTGTGTATCTGATAAGTTTCAGTGGGAACTAACAACTCTCCTTTCTCCTAAGAAAAATGGCATAGCTTAAAGAAAGAATAAAACACTCATAGAAATGGATAGGACCATTCTTCATGCTTCTAGGCTACCTAAATTTATTTATACTAAAGCTATGAGCACTATTGTTCATATTCTAAATATAATTCATACAAATAATTGCATAAAACCACACCTCATAAAGTATGGAGTAAGAAAAAACATGATATATCTTATTTAAAAATATTTGGCAGTCTGGCTTTTCTTCTTATTCGTAAATTTAAAAGACAAAAGTTTGATCATACCACTTACTCTTTCATTTTTGTTGGGTATTGCATTCAATCAAAAGGATTAACATTTTATGCTCTAATTAATCATGTGATTGTAGAAAATAGGAATGTGCATGTTCTTGAGAAACCTTTTTGTAAATATGCCTCTCTTCCCCCTTCTAAGTTTCCTAGGTATGAAACTTATTTTCTAGATGATAATCCTTAGATAATATGGAAAATAATTTGCAAGACTCTAATCATCCATCTACTGATATGATGGATGCAAACATTAAGGGCGAGTCTTCTCAACCCTTGTCTCAATCTACAATTCCTAAGTGGGAAAACAATATGGTTTTAATCTCTCAACCTATTGATTTTAGAAACATGATTTGTATTCAGCATTCATATCTTTTCATTACAAATATATGGATCATTATCCATCCTGAGGCACGTTTTTCATCATTGAGGCATGCAAACACCTTTCACTCATCATTTTTACCCTATTACCATTTCAAATTAGCTCTGTAACTTTTGATTTTCTCATTTCACATTTTTAGATGGATTAGGGAAAAAATTATGTCAAAATCACCTCAGATCAAAGAATTAAGCCATGAAAGTGATGCCAGTGATCCTGGAAGGCCAAGACAACACAAAATCACTTTAAATTTGATGAATTTGCATTCAAAAATAATGATTCCAAGCTTCTTGGAGCTCTCATAGCGGTAAAAACAAATAGATGCACAACAAACGTCGATCTTATCCATCTTTTAATCCTGGCCCTCCATGTGGAAGATGCAGACTTAGAAATAAGCTTGATTTACCTTTTTAATTTTTTGGATAAGGATGGACTCGTGGTAAAAAATGATTGGAAACAAATTCGGGCTCATTTTCTGACTTTTCAACCTTTTGGAAAAAATGGAAATTTTTGACTTTTTCCCCCGCCGCTCCGCCTTTGAATTTTGGAGCTGACACATGGCACATGGTGGGTCCCATCGAGATCGTGCTACAATTCTACACATTTTGACCCTTTTTGGAAAATTGGAAAATTTTCACCTTTTGCCCCATGGGCCCACGCCTCCGATTTCTCCCTCGCCACGTGTCTCCCTGTGATTTGTTGCGGGCCATCACTCCAAATTTTGATTTTAAGCCTTTTTTGCAAAAGGTAAAAAGTTCTCTCCTACCTCCACTGAACCGCTAACCGGCCTTTCCTCAGCCACGTGTCACTTGATGATTTGCTAGCAGGTCAGCGCTTAATTTTTTGCCTTAACTCCTTTTACGAAAAAGGGGAAAAAAATCCCCATTTCCCTCTGCGACCCACACTTCCCTCTTACCCTTCATGGACAAGTGTCCTCCTGTGATATTCGCCACGAGGCTGCAGTCCAAAATTTCACTTTAAACCACTTTACCAACAAGACAAAATCTCCTTTTTACCTTCGAAGGCCCGCGTTCCTGCACAAACCAAAAACTTATTCCATTTTTTGCCCTCTTGGACACATGTCTCACTTGGATTAGAGCAGAGCCATTTTTCATTTTTCACCTTTTAGACAACAAAGGCAAAAATTCATAAAACTTTCATTCGTCCCTTCTTCCATTTTGAATCTTTTAGGACACGTGTCTTCCTTTGGTTGGCTGTGGGGTTTCGGGCAAAATTTTGACTTCGGCAATTTTGTAAAATAAAGCCAAAATTTTCAAAGGAGATCTGACTCCCCACCTCTACTCGGCCAATAAGAACATGCCACATAGGTAAATTTGAAAAAGGTAGAGCCGTGGAGCCAAGTTTTCCACTTTGCCAAAAAAATAAAAAAATAATAAGTCAGAAAAATTTCCCACCGCACCTCGGCCAATGAAAACCTGCCATGTTTTCACTAAATTTTAAGGATGAATTTGATAGGCAAATGATGCCCGTCTAACCATCAAAACGTAAAAAATTCCAGGGATGCCCTAGAATTCAATTTTTTCACCAAGGATGGCATATTTTTCAATTCTAAATCAATTGAAGCATGATTTCCTAACATTTTTGACCTTGGGATAGGATTTTCAATTACACACAAGTATGATTTGATCAATTTAGATTTTTCCACAATCAAGGCCAAGGGAAAAATGACATAGCCCACAAAATTGGAAAAACTAGGGCATAGAAAAGGGAAAACTTGGATTATTCTTCCAAATTAGGGGAAAACAACAAGTTTGTCAGAATTTTAAAGCATATACAGATTTGAAAATTTAGGGCAACATGGTGCAAGCTCAAAAATGGCACC
>JAHRHJ020001892.1:0-16608 GCA_019776745.2 Taxus chinensis
AGACTATCTGCTAATCTAACTTTCTTAAGAAACCAAGGAGGAGAGAATGATGAAACTCCTACACTAAAGCAATGAACACAAGAAAAGGAGAAGGGTGTTAGGGTAGTCGTCCCAATGCATGAGATACAGAAGCAAAGTGCACACTAGAAGGGGTGATGATAGTTCTCCACAATCTAGAAAAATGCATTCACAAAAATATCTCAAACATACACAATGATAATGGATCCCTGCAAGAGTATACAAATAGACACAATATTCTTGTAATGAAGGTTGAAAGGGGCAAGAAGAGTGTAAACAACACAGTAGGAGAAGATGCATCCACAAACTTGTATTTTATTGCTTAATGATATGCACAGTTTGATCTATTACAAGATAAGGGCTTGGATCACCATGCAAGGAGTCCACTACAAGGGCCTATAGTACATTGGCTTCACAAAGCAATTTTGACAGAGCTTTGCTACAAGAAAACTGCTTCTCTACAATGATCCCAACCACTCCAATTTATAGGAAAATGAGAAGAGAGAGAGAAGGGGAAAATGGAAATCCTTAAATTTGTCTTTCAACCACTTTTAAGATACATTAAATGGAGTTAAATGATTGTATGTTACTTGAAAAAGGCTCCCCATACTGTCCCAGGTGCTGTAGCAGAGAAAGAATGATGACCATGCCTCTTTATTGCACTCTTAACTACCAAATAAAACACTGTCACGAACCCGGCCACATTTTATAAAAAATACCCATTGATTTCTCATCAAATCTAGAATTTCTTGATTGCTGTGTGTCAGGCTTGGAGACATGATTCCAATGGTACCAATATTATGCGATTTCATTGAGAAATGAAAAATTTATGGCCTTATGAGTGTGAGCAACTATTTTGGGTATAGAAGGTGTTTTCTATCATTTGACGGGAATGGGCATCAACTGACTGGAGCTGAATATGTTTCTTTTATTTAAATATATCTAATTATGTGAAAATTGAAACTCAGAGTCAAAAGTTATGGCCGTTAGAGGTTTCTGGAGTCTCCTTTGAATTGCAGGTATTGCGATAAAACTAGGTATGCGTGTCCCAACTATCCCAGACACATTCTTCTGCATCAGCCGATTCGGGCTTCCTTGTCCCCTTTCGCACCCTTTTTTGCCCTTTCATGTCCCGTGCGTACTTTTGTCCCGACTGTCCCAGACAAAAATATCTGTGCCACCCGCAATAAAATAACTTGCGGCAAATCGGCCGATTCGCGTCCCGCGCGTACTTTTGTCCCGACTATCCCAATCTTCCACTTTTGTCAATTTTCACTACCTGTGGCCATTTCGGTTTTGCGCGTCCCACACGTCTCGACGTCCCAACTGTCGCGCGGACCGCCTGGGACAAAAATTTATGACTTTGCAATTCCTTTGTATTTTTGGTCCCAAACTTGGTACGACGAACCTTGGTACGACCTGCACTGGTATGACCCGCAGCCTTCAGACCCGTAATGCTTTAAAACAAGCCTGCGACTTTATTTTTTGAATTTTTTTGATTTTTTCTAACTCGTGGGGATTTTTTAAGATGAGAGAGTTAGAGAGAAGCTAAAGGGCCCCCCAAAAACACAATTTTGGGCATTGAATCAATCTACTTGCTCAGGATTGAAGAATCTGATGCATGTTATCAAAATTTACCTCGAAGGGTGAATTTTGGATAACAAATCCCTAACTGTAAATTATGTATCATTTGAATTACAATTGTTCTAAAAAAATGCTAATAACAAGACCAAAGTATGGCATAAGTGTAAAGAGTATAAGAATTAATGACATATTGGTTAGGAATAATGTCATACTTGAAGTGTCGTTATAACTTAATGATGCATTCTTATGTCGTAAAAAAAAGAAAAATATGAATTGCTCTTAGTGAGATCAAAATTTCAAGCAAACATAGGTGTTCTTAAATGTATATATCTAAATAAAAATTTATGAAGTGAAAATGTTGAATTTACTCAAACAAGTTATTGAACCATAATAACTATAACAGGAAAATAAAGATACCGTGATGGAAGAATATTTATGGGAAGAGGTATCTGTTGGGGTTAGCACACCGGTTGTACAAACAATATATCAGATCTAAGCATACATGCATATGAAAGTGGATATTCTACCAGAAGAATTATATAAAAACAAGAGACATAAATCAACACCAGATTTAATGTGGTTCACCTAGCATGGGCTACGTCCACCGAGAAACAAGCCAATCTATTATCCAAAGCTTTGACAAGATATACAATGAACATTTATAATCTTCTACACTTCTCAAAATTTTAGTACTTTCTTCCTTCAAGCTTTTTGATTATTCACCAAGAATTCTATCTCACATAATTATCTTATAATTATGATCAATCCTCTCTTCTAAACCTAGCTTTATCCGTTAAATAGTCATTTAAGACTTTAGGGCACTTAGCCATACAATTACATTCAATAAATCTATTCCAATGCTAAAAATAGAAATAAAACCTGAGAGTTAATTAAAAGCTCGTCGCATAGGTAACCGATGCTGGTCTTGCCCAACCGTCGCCGGTTCCAACTTTCCTTGACCGATGCTGGTTACTGTCAGCTTCTAGCAAGTTCTATTTGCATGCTAAAACATGAGTAATTTAGCTCCATACTCAATAATTTCCCACTTGGAGATTAATTACTGCACTATACCTGTATAGTTCCATTCTTTTCTTGGATCCTCCTGAGCTTTATTTCTTCCTCCTCGAGCCTCAAACTCGAAGACCATCATAAGTGGAGTGTAGCTCCAACTTCTCCTTTGCTAATAGCTTCATTAGCATATCTGTAGGGTTCTTGCTCGTATGAATCTTTTCTAGATTCAACTATCCATCCTCCAATACCCGCCGTATGAAGTGATATCTCAACTGAATGTGTTTTGTTCTCGAATGAAATGTTGAGTTCTTTGCCAAATGAATTACACTCTGACTGTCACTGAACAGTTTACAATTACTTTGCTCCTTTCCCAACTCTTCCATGAGCCTACTCATCCATATCATCTCCTTTCTAGCCTCTGTAGTAGACAAAGCCACAACCTTTTGTAATCTCGAAATCCAGCTAACTACTGTTTCCACCTACTATGAAAATATATCCAATAGTGCTCCTCCTATCATCTGGATCTCCAACCATATTTGAATCAACATATAAACATAATGAAATATTCTAACCTCCTTATCATAACCATGTTCTAGATGTTCCTTTCAAATACCTGAGTATCCATTGGACTACTTTCCAATGCTCTTTACCTGGATTAGCCATATATCTACTCACAACTCCCACTACTTGTGCAATGTCTGGTCTTGTACAAACCATAGCATACATGAGACTTCCAACTGCTGAAGCATGTGGCACTCATGTCATGTATTTGACCTCCTGTTGTGATGAAGGACACTAATCTTTACTCAATTTTAAGTGTCCAGCCATAGGTGTGCTAATAGGTTTTACATTATGCATGTTGAACCTTTCTAACACCTTGTAGATATAATCCTCTTGAGACAAATACAATTTCTTGTTTTTCCTGTCTCTATGTATTTGCATGCCAAGAATTCTTTTTGCAGCTCCCAAATCCTTCATTACAAATGTGTGAGCTAGCTTTCTCTTAAGTTCACCAATGTTCTACATACTAGATCCTACAATAAGCATATCATCAACATACAGTAACAAAATAATATAGCTCCCATTTTCAAGCTGCTTGAAATAAACAAAATGGTCAGATTCACAACTCAAGTAACTATGCTCATGCATAAAACTATCAAACCTCATGTACCATTGCCTTGGAGCTTGCTTGAGACCATATAGGCTCTTTTTCAACCTGCACACTAATTTCTCCTTACCCTTGACTTCATACCCAAGCGGCTACTACCTACATATAAATCTCTTCATCCAAATCACCATGAAGGAAAGCCATCTTCACATCTAGTTGCTCTAAATGCAAATCTTCTCTTATAACTAAACTCAATATAGTACGAATAGAAGTCATCTTAACAACAAGAGAAAATATTTCACCAAAGTCAATACCTACCTTTTGTGCAAATCCCTTTACTAAAAAGCCTTGTCTTGTACCTTTTCTGTCCACCCTTTTCTTCCTTAATTCTATAAACCCACTTGTTCTGCAATGTTCTCTTTCCTGCTGGAAATTTAACCAAATCCCAAGTCTGATTCTGTTCTAAAGAGTTCATCTCCTCATCCATGCCATGCTCCCACTGAACGTGAGTTTTATCCTGCATTACTTCTTCAAAGTTTTCTGGTTCACAACCACTATTAGTCAATAATAGATAAAATAGAGAAGGTGAAAATCTTTCTAGAAGTTTACTTACCCTTTGTGACCTTCTCACAGGAGTTTGGGGTACCGGAGGCTCAATCTGGACCTCCTGGACATTAGTATCAACTTCTGACAGTGACAGACGCTGGTCACCTCTAATTGACGTCAGTTCAGCTAACCGACGTAGGTTATGCTCCTCTGTAACCGTTGGTGGTTCATCTGACTGATGTTGGTCAGGGCCTAACTGACCATGGTTACTGTGTATTTCTGAAGGTGTTTCTTTAAAACCTAAGAGTTCATTTTCATCAATAAACTTCTCAATTTTCTCATCCTTGGGTACCAAAATTTGATCTCTGTACATTCTCTTTTCATTCCATTCAACATCACGACTCCTAACAATTTTAGAATTCTCTAAATCCCAAAAACAAAAACTGAAATCACCAGATCCATAACCAATGAAAGTGCACATCTTGGATTTTACATCCAAGTTTTTTCTATTTTCTCTATCAACATGCACAAAAGCTTCTGAACCAAAAACTTTAAGAAAAGAAAGATCTACCTCTTTTCCGGTCCATGCTTCATCTGGTATTCCTCCATCTAGTGAACTTGAAGGGCCATGGTTAATCAAATAAACTGTTGTATCAACTACTTCTGCCCAAAACTATAAGGGCAATATAGAATGTATCCACATACTTCTAGCACGTTCCATGATTGTCCTGTTCATTCTCCTGTGGTGTTCTTGGAACCGTTCTTTCTCTACGTATCCCATTCACTGAACAATAATCATTGAAAGCATTGCTACAGTATTCACCACCATTGTCAGATCTAAGGCACTTTAACTTAGAATTTGATTCATTCTCAATAAGGGCTTTCCATCCTTTAAAAGTTTCAAAAACATTAGATTTGCGTTTAATACAATAAACCCATACCTTTCTTGTAGCATCATCAATGAAAGTAACATAATACTGGGATCCACCATGAGAAGCTACTTGAGTTGGTCCCCACACATATGAGTGTACAAGCTCCAAGTTCTGCTCCTTCTTAGTTGCCCCAACTTTGAGAAATCTCACTCTCTTTTTCTTTCCAAAGATACAATGCTCACAAAAATCAAGATCTAAATCTTTCAAATCTGATAACTTACCCTTACCCTTTAAGATCTGCATTCCTTTTTTGACTCATATGAGCCAACCAATTATGCCACATGCATGCATCTAAATCTGAAGTAGATAATGTAGAAAAGGAATCAGTAATATAGGTAGATAAATATAACGTTCCTACCTTCTTACCTCTTGCCACAACAAAAGCACCCTTGGTGACTTTCCAAGAGTCTCCTGTAAAAGTAACCATGCAACTAGATTCACCTAGTTGCCCTGTAGAAATAAGATTCCTCCTGAGGCTTGGCACATGCCTCACATATTTCAATACCCATGTATCTCCATTCTGCAATTTTAGATGAACTTCCCCTTTACCAGTAATACTACAAGGTTCATCATCACCCAAATAGACATGCCCAAAATTTCTGTGGACATAATTTCTGGAATAACCCTTATTAGGGGTTGTATGGAAAGAATCTCCTGAATCTAAAACCCATGATTCAATTCTACTATCTAAAGAAATAATAAGAGCATCTTGCATTACCTCTGATGCAGCAAGATTCACCTCTTTACCTTTGTCTGGTTGTTGGTTCTCTTTATTATTTGACCAACAATATTTCTTTGCATGTCTTTTCTTTCCACATTTCCAACAAGTAATTCCCTTACTTTTGGATTTAGATTTGCTATCCCTTGACTTTGATTTCTCATTACTCTTACTCTTGGATCTCTCCTTCTGCCTACCCCTGCTTTCTACATTCAAAGCATTTCCAGATGATATTTCCTCTGTACTTTTCCTGCGAATTTCTTCATTCAAGATTATACTAACCACATCATCAAACTTCAAAATATTATTAGTAAATGCTATAGTACTAACAGCCATTACCAAGTTGTCCCAACTATCAGGCAAAGAACATAAGAATATAAGTGCTTTTACTTCATCATCAAATAGTATTGAAACCGATTTAAACTGATTTACAATAGATCGGAAATCATTCAAATGAATAGAGGTAGATTCACCTTCATCCATCTTAGAACTAAAAAGTTTCTTCATCAAATAAACTTTATTTGAAGCACTAGGTTTTTCATATAAATTAGCAAGAGATTTCATTAAGTCTACCGTAGAAGCCGCTTCTATAATATTGGAAGCCACATATGCTACCAGGCTCAATCTTATAGATCCCAAAGCCTTTCTATCAAGAATCTTGCATTCTTCATCAGTCATCTTCGTAGGTCTAGACTTCTCATCCAACGGTAAGTACAAATCTCTCTGATACAAATAATCCTCAATCTGTATCTTCCATAATTGATAATTTCGGCCATCAAACTTATCTACCTTGTATTTATTATCTTCTGTCATTGTTGTAGCTCCCACTCAATCAGAAAACCCTCTGTGAGTAAATCTGTCAACACACAAAACCCTCAAACAAATCTCTGATACTAGTTGTTGGGGTTAGCACACCGGTTGTACAGACAATATATCAGATCTAAGCATACATGCATATGAAAACGAACATTCTACTAAAAGAATTATACAAAAACAAGAGACATAAATCAACACCAGATTTAACGTTGTTCACCCAGTGTGGGCTACGTCCACTAAGAAACAAGCCAATCTATTATCCAAAGCTTTGACAAGATATACAATGAAGATTTACAATCTTCTACACTTCTCAAATGTTCAGTACTTTCTTCCTTCCTTCTTCAAGCTTTTTGATTTTTCACCAAGAATTCTCTCTCACATAATTATCTTGTAACTATGATCAATTCTCTCCTCTAAAACCTAGCTTTATGCTTTAAATAGTCATTTAAGACTTTAGGGCACTTAGCCATGCAATTACTTCAGTAAATCTATTCCAATGCTAAAAATTGAAATAAAACCCGAGAGTTAATTAAAAGCTTGTCGCACAGGTAATCGATGCCGGTTCTGCCCAACCGTCACTGGTTCCAACTTTCCCTGACCGATGCCGGTCACACTCTAACCGATCCGGTTACTATCAACTTCCAACAAGTTCTATTTGCATGCTAAAACATGAGTAATTTAGCTCCATACTCAACAGTATCTTGAATCTAAATCTCCTTTAAATCCTAATATTTCTTTTTTCCTTGACTTCATGTTTGTTTCCCTTGTGTAACAAGAGTAAAATTTAAACATGAAATAAGCGTCTGAGAAGCAGAACCTTAACATAAGAACACGATAATTAGGAATTTTGTATGCATTTTGAAATATGGCAAATAATTATTTAAGTTATGGAGATTATCGTAAGGGATAAAGAGCCCAATTAAGTGTTCGTATTGTAAGTTGAATGTTAAATGAATTTAAGAATGTGTAGGTGGAAAAAGGAGAATTTATTCTTGCATGGCAACTAATTTCAAAATTCTATTTAAATCAAGTTAAGTGAAATTATTTTAATATGAAAGTAAATGATTTTCGAGTTGATCCTATTTTTGAGTTACCTAGACATGAGAATATTGACCTTTCTTGTAACATGTTTAAATCATCATGTTGAGAGAAACAAAATCTATGATGTGTGAACTTTAATGTGAGCCTTAATATTTAAATGAATAATTACTCCCTCTTGTTCTCCCACTCTTCCCATTGTAAAATGAACGTATGATGTGAAACTAGGTAATCATGTTCTTGAGGCAATTCACAAGGACGAGAGCCATTAATCTCAGGAGAATGTAAATGTTCCCTATTAACAAATGGGTTACATAACTAATTTCAAAATGCTATTTAAATCAAGTTAAGTGAAATTATTTTATGATGAATGTAAATGATTCGAGTGGATCCTATATTTTAGTTACCTACACATGAGAATATTGAGTGTGAATCCCCTTTAACCCCTCTCAAACAAGAGTGCAACTTGACAAGAAGTATCGAATTTACCCAGAGTTACATGATGATTGTAGGAGATAATGGTGTTCAATCACTCTAGTTGCGACCTTAGTAACGTGTGTAAAATTTATAATTGAATGTTTCCTTGTAAAATGTATCCAATACTTAATTTCCCAGGAATCCAAACTTGGTTGAGTGTGAAATCATACTCCTTAGGATCTTAGTGATTATGTAAATGACATATGCCATATGATTATCAAAGATTGTAAATATTTCTTTAGAAGGATTTTGAACACGTAAAATTTAATAAATTTGTCCCCTTTCCCCCTCTTAGATAAATGTGTCCCTTAGCATCTAGTAGTGGGTTACCATGTGCTTCTCGTATGGTGTAATTTTTCCCCCATTCATGAATGCTTTTGAAGTTAATAGATCGTGGAGCCTCTCTTAAGGGTATTTGGTGAAAGAAATGCTGATGCATATTTACTAAATGATTTAAATATTTCCTTGGAAGAAATTTGAGAAGCATATAGTTGTTGGGTTGTCATGTATTATGCATTTAATACTTGAGTGTTTAAGAGCGATGAAATGAGCTATTTGTGCAAGGTCATCACTCCTTGTAGTGATGAATCCCTAAGGGTAACTTATGTATCATTTGAATTGCAATTGTTCTAAAACAATGCCAATAGTGAGACTGAAGTACAACATAAGTGTAAAGAGTATAAAAATTAATGACATTTTGGTTAGGAATAATGTCATACTTGAAATCCTTATAACTTAATGAGGTATTCTTAAGTCGTTAAAAAAAGAAGAATGTGAATTTCCCTTAGTGATATCAAAATTTCAAGAAAACATAAGTTCTTAAATACATATATCTAAATAAAAATTTATGAAGTAAAAATGTTGAATTAACTCAAACAAGTTATTGAACCATAACAACTATAATAGGAAAATAAAGATACCATGATGGAAGAATACTTATGGGAAGAGGTATCTTGAATCTATATCTCCCTTAAATCCTAAGATTTCTCCCTTGACTTCATGTTAGTTTTCCTTGTGTAGCAAGGGTAAAATTTAAACATGAAATAAATGTTTGAGAAGTAGAACCTTAACATAGGAACGAGAGAATTAGGAATTTTGTATGCATTTTAAAATATGGTAAATAATTATTTAAGTTATGAATATTATCGTAAGGGATAAACAACCAAATTAAGTGTTCGTATTGTAAGTTGAATGTTAAATGAATTTAAGAATGTGTAGGTGGAAAAAGGAGATTTTATTCTTGCATGATAACTAATTTCAAAACACTATTTAAAAATCAAGTTAAGTGAAATTATTTTAAGATGAATGTAAATGATTCGAGTGGATCCTATGTTTTAGCTACCTACACATGAGATTATTGAGTGTGAATCCCCTTAACCCCTCTCAAACAAGAATGCAAGCTTGACAAGAAGTATCGAATTTACCTAGAGTTACATGATGATTGTAGGAGATAAGGGTGTTCAATCACTCTAGTTGTGACCTTAGTAAGGTGTATAAAATTTATAATTGAATGTCTCCTTGTAACATGTATATAATACTTAATTTCCTAGGAATCCAAACTTGGTTGAGTGTGAAATCATACTCCTTAGGATCTTAGTGATTGAGTAAATGACATATGATGTATGATTATCAAAGATTGTAAATATTGTTTTAGAAGGATTTTGAACATGTAAAATATTTATAACTTTTGCATTTGAACCCCTTTCCCCCTCTTAGTTAAATGTGTCCCTTAGCATCTAGTAGTGGGTTACCATGTGCTTCTCGTATGGTGTAATTTTTGCCCCATCCATGAATGCTTTTGAAGTTAATAGATCGTGGAGCCTCACTTAAGGGTATTGGTGAAAGAAATGCTGATGCATATTTACTAAATGATTTAAATATTTCCTTGGAAGAAATTTGAGAAGAATATAGTTGTTGGATTGTCATGTATTATGAATTTAATACTCGAGTGTTTAATAGTGATGAAATGAGCTGTTTTGTGCAAGGTCATCACTCCTTGTAGTCATGAATCCCTAAGGATAAATTATGTATCATTTGAATTACAATTGTTCTAAAAAAATGCCAATAGCGAGACCAAAGTATGACATAAGTGTAAAGATTATAAGAATTAATGACATTTTGGTTAGGAATAATGTCATACTTGAAGTCCTTATAACTTAATGATGCATTCTTATGTTGTAAAAAAAAAGAAGAATATGAATTGCTCTTAGTGAGATCAAACTTTCAAGAAAACATAAGTTCTTCAAAGTATATATCTAAATACAAATTTATGAAGTGAAAATGTTGAATTGACTCAAACAAGTTATTGAACCATAACAACTATAACAGAAAAATAAAGATACCGTGATGAAAAAATATTTATGGGAAGGGGTATCTTGAATCTAAATTATCTCCCTTAAATTCTAAGATTTCTCCCTTGAATTCATATTAGTCTCCCTTGTGTAACAAGGGTAAAATTTGAACATGAAATAAGCGTCTGAGAAGTAGAACCTTAACATAAGAACAATAGAATTAAAAATTTTGTATGCATTTTGAAATATGGCAAATAATTATTTAAGTTATGGAGATTATCGCAAGGGATAAAGAGCCAAATTAAGTGTTTGTATTGTAAGTTGAATGTTAAATGAATTTAAGAATGTGTAGGTGGAAAAAGGAGAATTTATCCTTGCATGACAAATGCTCTTAGAATGTTAATTGAAACTAAGATGTAACCATAGTAATGTTGTGTAATGGACTTGGCAATCCTTGGGTCCCTTTAGTGGTTGGGTCATTGCTAGTATTCGTTCACTAGGGAAATTGTGGCATCGACATGTTTATGGTGTTATCGTGTTGTCTATATGGGTTGATGTTTTGTGTAAGTGTCTTATGTGATGTTAAGTTTATTTGTTAGAGCCCGTATGGTATTGTGCAGTGAGCATTTAAAGTCAAAAAAAAAATTATTCCAATATTTTTACCGTTGTATATGTGTGTCAAATTTGTAGGCATTACACTCCCTGGATGAGTGATTAAAAGTCATCCAAAACTTCCCTATCAGTTCGATATACTCAATTCCATAATTATACTTTTGCAAGCCAGCTACGTTTAGGTCAATAAGTAGAAAAAATAAAAATGTAATCAAGTCAATCGGGCTACACACCTCCTGAATATAACAAATCCTTATAGAAATTTCCGGTGTAGTGCAGATGCTCCTGCATTGGTTGTCGTTGTTCGTTTGTCCCATACATTATTAATTGTTATATTTCTCTTCACCGAATTGGTCAATGCGATATATTTGTTATATTCCCTTCCGCCCTCGATATCTCCAACGGACAACACGGAGTCGGTCATAAAATTTAACTTTTTCCGTTCAATACCACCATAAACGACGACTTTTCCACAGACTTTCGCTCTTCGTAGAAGTTCCTTCTGCAGTGAAATTAAACGAATTGCTTTCATGGAATAGAATACCAATCATCAAACTGAGTATATTACAGAATATGCTTTTGCTTCGGCAACCATGCTAGTTTCGAAGGAAGAAAAGAAAAAGGAAGGCGCGGGTGACTATATTAGAGGAATGCTTGCTTCCTTCTCAAATTAATTCAGTAGAGCGATTTACAGCAACTGAAAATGGCGCTCGAGGTGCTCTCTGCACTCGATGTTGCGCGAACGCAGTTTTATCATTACACCGCGATAATTATCACAGGTATGGGCTTTTTTACGGATGCCTACGACCTCTTCTGCATCCCGCCCGTTTCAAATCTTTTGGGAAGAATTTATTACGACGACGACGAACACCACGGTTTGCTTCCCATTCATGTAAAAGCCTGGGTTAATGGAAATTGCTCTGTGCGGAGCATTCGGAGGCCAACTGTTCTTTGGCTGGCTCGGAGACAGAATGGGGCGGAAGAAGGTGTACGGAATTACTCTTATGTTGATGCTCGCGAGTTCCATCGCTTCTGCCTTTTCAATGGGCAGCTCACGCGAGTCTGTAATTACATGCTTATGTTTTTTCAGATTCTGGCTCGGTTTTGGCATCGGAGGGGATTACCCACTTTCTGCAACGATCATGGCGGAATACGCGAATATCGAAACCAGGGGGGCTTTTATTGCTGCCGTATTTGCCATGCAGGGGCTTGGAATTGTGGCTGGGAGCGCCGTGGCTATAATTGTGTCCGCTTGTTTTAGAGCAGCGTATTCTGATCCGACGAGCATGCAGCAGGACATGGTGTGGAGAATAATCTTAATGGTCGGAGCGGTTCCAGCAGGTTTCACATACTACTGGAGAATGAAAATGCCTGAAACGGCTCGGTATACGGCACTGGTTGCCAAAGACCCCAAGAAAGCTGCAAAAGATATGTCAAAAGTTAATGTTGAGATGAATATAGTAGAAGATGAAGACAGTGTTCTAAGGATCGAGACCAGCGAACCACAGTTTGGATTGTTTTCGAGGTATTTCGTGAAGCATCATGGTCTGCAGCTGCTGGGCACGGCATCCACATGGTTTTTCGTGGATGTTGCGTTCTACAGCAGCAACTTGTTTCAGAACGATATATATCATAATATAGACTTGTTGAAGAAACCGTGCGAGTACGTGAAGCCGTTGGAGGAAGTTTTTGACAGTGCCGTAGCGCAGCTGGTGATTGCTCTGTGTGGAACTCTGCCGGGGTACATATTCACCATTTTACTCGTAGATCGCATCGGGAGGATTAAAATTCAGCTCGGTGGGTTTTTGTTCATGTCAATTTTCATGTTTGCCCTGGCCATCCCGTACAACAGTTACTGGCTCCAGCATGAGAATCGCTTTGGGTTTCTTGCGATTTATTGTCTCACGTTCTTCTTTGCAAATTTCGGTCCCAACACCACGACGTTCATCGTGCCGGCGGAGTTGTTTCCTGCTCGGCTAAGGTCGACCTGCCACGGAATTTCTGCAGCGGCGGGAAAGGCGGGAGCCATAATTGGAGCGTTTGGATTCTTGTATGCATCTCAGTCGACGGATAAGAATGAGGATCCGAATGATTGCGACACAGGAGGCTATCCCAGAGGCATAGGAGCCAATACAGCCTTAATTCGGTCTATTCTTGGAGTGGCGAGCTGTTTGGGCTTCTTCTGCACGTTTCTCATACCAGAGACAAAGGGCAGGTCATTGGAAGAAAATGAGATTGAACAGGAACTGCCTGAATCTGAGAATAACATAGAACTCAACGGGCTGAATCGTAGATCAAGTACCCAGCAGCTGCAGACAATGTCTAATTGAATAAGCCCAGTCCGCGCATACAGCTGTATATTACGAACTTAGCTATATTGTCGTTAGTTTTAAGGTTTGCTGAGCTTAAGTCAAAAACTATGCTAGGTTGATGGGTTCCAGAATAAAGGCTCTTCATGATGTATATGAATGGCATTATTCATAAAAACCCGCCACATAAGCAGTGACAAAGGCTCTCATGGCAAGAGTATGTGCAACTTTGCTTCTACGGGTTGCACTTTGCTGCAATTTCTTATTTTCAACAAATGCCATGGAGCGGTTTATTCGTGTTCAAGATATTGTAGTTGAAACTAAATATGGTTTTCCTTAATATATGGTAGATTGGAGGGAATGTGATTTTAAAAAAAAATATGACGATTTTTAATAAGAGATGAATTTTCAACATTTTGTAGAAATTTTAAATTTAATTTTGTGACTTTTAAAATTGTCAGTTCGGATCACATTTTATAATTTATTATTAGAATGAGAATTATATTGAATAATTTTTTTGAATATAAAGTTTTATTATATAGTGGAAAGAGAGTCACACTGATCATAATATTCATGGCTAAAATTTCATCGAAACAAATATGGTTTACTACTTAATAAATTTGCTGATTGTAAATCAATATGTTAAACCCTGGTAAATGCAAATATATGGGAATCGGTTTCTGTCGATGGAATCAAAATAAAGTTTATAGGAGTACTAATATATTTCTCATGTCACAAATAAAACTCATCGATTATGTGCTATGATATAATGGCCATAAGACCAGCAATCATGTGCATGTGGTGCAATAGAGACGCTAGAAAGAACGTGTTGAAGAACTTAAACTTGAATAATCAAAACATTGTAGAAGAAAGAAGGGGATTGAGGGAGGAGAAGTCCAAGGGTGGGAAAAATGTTGGGGGAAGGAATGTGAAACTCTTCTTTCTTCTAAGAAGACACATATGTGTAAGAAAACTTGATTTGATGTAGTAGTTGAATTTCAAAACCACAAAACATGGCAGGTCGGGTGATTTTGCACCCTATTTATAGACCATTATCTTATTGGTCATTCTCTATGCTTTCTCAGAAAACAACAAATATTACCCACAAGAGCTTCCCTTATGTATTTTTATTTGACCTTGGCTTTTCAACATTCCACGTTCTTAAAAAAATATTAATTTTGAAGCATTGTCATGTGTATAATCTTACACCTATTACTTATAAACTTTCGTGTTATGGAGCTTTGTAGTATGATGGAATGGCGAAAAAACATGAGAGATGACCAATTGCATGGGTATTCTCATAAATATCATGAGGAATTTACCAAAAGCAACTACAATAACTTATGATTCATTAAAATCTATTTTTCTAATATTATATACATATTTGTTATACTCAATATTTCGATATATATTCTATATGTCCATGTGGACCGACATTAATTGTTGTATTTTAATGAAAGTTAGATAACTTAAAATATTGTAGATAAAATATACACCCCATACGTTGGAACATAGAGGACATTAACTCTTGACACACAATCAATAGAAAATAGTATTTGCTATTACAGAAGACAAAATCATGAATCAACAATTACAAAATTTAATCTTCAAAGTGAAAGATTTAGAAGGAAAAAAAATGCTTACAATGATGCGAAACCTAAAGGTTGAATGATGGAGAGGATGTGAACATTCCATCAACCATGTAGTGTCTAACAAACTAACAAAAAAATAATTAAGTAAATAAAGAAATGTAATTAATGTTTGGCGTGGAGGAAGTGGATGGAGTTGGTAGGGAACTGATGGGAGGTAGGTGCTAATTAGAAAAAGACATAGTTAGTGGAATATGTGGATTTGGTAGTGAATGGGGTAGGTGACCCCCATGCGAAGGCACATGTGCAACATAATTGACCCCTCAGACCTTATGTTGTTCGCCATATATGCGTGACATAAATAATAATTTGTAAATCTAATTTTGAATCTAGAGAACCTTTTGACCCCACGCTAAAACCCAAAGTTCAAGCTGTAAAGTTTAAGCAGTCTTTTGGTTAGTTTTTGTTTATCTAGGGAAGGACCCGTTTTTTGTAGTTTACTGGAATACCCATGGGAAGCGTCCTCACAGGACCCTCCACTATTCCACCTATGCAACAAATAGGTCCTCCAACCTGAATAGTTTTTTAACAATTTTGGCCGGCACTACGCACTCCAACCTATGCAAAACCACGAGCGTTCTAGAATAGGGCGATGGACGTCTGTAAAAGCAATAAAGGGGAGGATTGAGGGAATTTTTGTCAGATGTTTTGCTAGTTTTTTGCAATTTGCTCCCTGGTAAGAACGTTTGTATGCAAAATGTGGAAGCCAAGACAGCGACTGACTGTTTGTCAACATAAATGCCCTGTGTTGTTAAAAAAAGTGATTTTTGTTGGACAGCCTTTTTTAACTGCAAGATATGCTGAAAATGAAATTTTTTTGGAAACGACTTTTGGACGCATCCTCCTTACAATGTTTAAAGTGGGATTTTTTAAAGCGACTACATGTGGAATGCCCATAGTTTTTTTTGACTGATTGAAAATATACAAAGAAAGTGAAACCCATTCAGGATTCTGAATTCCTTTAAGAGATTTGCCGTTCTATGACTAACCATTCGTCCGCAATGAAAAAACCTGGGTTGGAGGCTTTTTGAATATACCCCTCATCATCGCAAGTGAGCAGTGGTTAAATGGATGGTGTAATGATTCCAACTTTCCCGATTTTTTTTTACCTCGCCAGTTTGTCAAAGTTGCATAGGCCCATGGTCTTTTTTCTCCTCTTTTTATCTTTCCACATTAATCTCTTGGAACTTCAATTTTTTTCAATTTGCAAATGTAAATAAAATTTTTTTAAACCCTTGGAACTTTTATCATAAAATTTGATTTGTTGTAAAAACAAATTTGTTTTTGCAAAATAATAAACATCTTATTTTGGGTAACCTACAGCAATCTAAATAACCCCCCTGGAGTCAACCAATGGTGAACTTAATCCTCATTCTTTGAGATGCATCTACATAAAATTTCATAACCGAATTTCAGATTTTTACTGTTTGAGGTGCTTTACCATCAAACAACACCCCTTAATGTTCTGCAACTCATTGGGTTTTAAGACCTTCCTCATG
>JAHRHJ020001893.1:0-16605 GCA_019776745.2 Taxus chinensis
TAGTTTTCTCCCCACAGCTGGGAATGTGCTCCTCTTCTTTGTCACATTTGGAGTCGGCTTCTTCCACTCCTCTACTACTGAGAAATCTTAACTCTTGATAGAACTCTCTTCTAGCAGAAGTTTTGTCAAGTAAAACTCTTCATCTGCTGCTCTACAGAGGGACACTTGGAACTGCAATCTTCTTCTTCTGCTCCAACCAAATCAGTCATGAACCATCCATGTCTTCTTCAATCCATCCTCTTCTTAGGCTTCATCAGCAAAGGGTCTCTCCAGTCTAATAAGACCCAACCTTCAAAATTTTGAATTTCTTCAACTTTTTTGGCTTGTCATTTTGCTGTTGTTTTCCTTTGACTAGACTTTTTGATTTTTTATCCTCCCAACATGGATTTGGAAAATGCAAGAGGAGAAGTGGATTGTAACTCCATGGATTGGGAAATTTTTCGTGGTTGTGGAGGAGTAGAAACTCTTGTTTCTTTGGAGGAGGGGGTATTTTCTTTAGCTTTTGTGAGGGGATGACTGTTTGAAGGATGTGGAAAGAAGAATGTGAGTTGTGGTGTGAGACTAGGGAATGGGAGAAATGGAATTACTCCCCTGGGGCAGCATTGACAGATCTAATTGGCAATTCCAACTAAGATGATACCTGCATTTGAGTTGATGGGGGAGAAACCAGATTATGTGTAGAACTTACCCCTTGGCACGGTTGTTCAACACCACGTCATAGAGGCTCTATTTTACTTTCCATTGTGCAAGTGGCGCAACATCTTCGTCATGAAGTACAACATCAAAAACAACACAAGTCTTCTCCGAAGGGCTTAAGTGTCTGTGAAAGGTTCCTCACTCCCCCATGGATAAGGAGTCTCGCACCAATCGAAGTCGCCTCATTTTGAGAGCTTTTGTCCTATTGCATCATTTTTGGCCTCCATCTTTTTTGGTTTTTTTTTCCACGAAATCTGCATCTTCCATTTGATTATTTTCATTGCATGCGTACCCTTACTCTTGATGTGTTTCATGACCAAATTGACTTTGGTTACTCTGCTGCTCATATGGTAGACATGCTGATTTTGAATTGACCAAACTGCTGATTTGGAGGATTTGTAAAACATGTTGGAGGTGTGGATATACTGTTATTGTTGAAAAATGTGAATTCCATGATGGAAAAGACGTCATGATTGCACACTTCATGGAATGGAAAAGAATGAAAGTGATGGAAAGAAGGATGGATGGGAATAGATGAAAAATAGGTCTGCAACTTCAGAAATGGGTTGTTGATCAGATGGAGTCGCTAGATGTGCTTGCAAGTGCCTCCAAAGGCTGAAATCTTTACAGGAACACACCAACTTGCAAAATATGAAGTGAAAGACCTCTAAAGGTCCACCGGGGCATGTCAAAACTGTTAGTGTGAATTCACAGCACCCCCTGGATGTTGATCAAGGTTTCTAAGTTGATGTTTCAGGCATCCATGTGATTGCACAACATTGAATCCTTTCTCCAAGTGTGGGGACTTGCAAGAATGAGAAAGGAATCCCCAGAGAAGGCTAGTTCCTCTTCCTAAACTACCTGCCACAAGCTGTTTCAGTGTAGGCAAGCTAATCTAATCCTAATCTACCCTCTAAGGAGACAGGGAGAGAGAGAAAAGAGAAAAAACAAAAGCCTACACTAAAACGGTGATACACTAGAGAAGGAAAATGCTGAACATCTATCAAAACTACTATGAACACGGTTCCAACCCTGCAATGAACATTTAAACGTGCAGAAATACCTAAAATGAAGAGAGGCAAGAAGAAAACAAGTAAAAAATGAGCAAGGATGGACAGATGCATCACGAAACATGTTTTTGTTACTCCAGAAGTTTGCACAGAACATCATTTTAATGGTAAAAGGCAAAAAATGCCATTACAGAGTAGGGGAGGAGGTTCAAACTCCATTTTCAACCATGTGGAAGAAAAATAAAGGAGAGCAGAGTAGAAAAGATGAACAACAACTTTGAAAAATGAGCCAAATCTTGGTTTTACAATGCATGAGTCAAACCTAGGAGAGAGAAAACATGTAAAAAACATGGGAGCCATTCCTCATTGAATGAAGATGCATTAAAATAGCATGGGTGTCCTTACAGACCCATGTCCTAAAATTTTGGCCATGCTGAAGAAGAATGCAACCCATTTTGCATTAAAACTGGTTGTTGAAATGTCACTTCTTGCCATTACCACCTGCAGAAATTTTTTCTGATTTTCTCTCTCCAAACTGAACCAAAATGCAAGATTGACCATAGATTCATGTAGATAATTTCACCAAATTTCCATTGATATAAAGAACGTGAAAATCCAAACTCTGGATCAAAAGTTATGGCCATTTGAAGATTTAGGTTAAAAACAGGCCCAAAACGGATCGGCGGGAAAAAAATTTAAATTTTACCTTTTTTTTACATTTTGGAAAATTTTTCAAATTTTCCTCGTGCTCCGCCACTTGGATAACACATGTCAGGCCATGATTGGCCGTGAGCTTCCATTCGATGGCGGGGGCAGTGGGCTAAAACTCGCCCTTTGGAATTTCGGCAAAACATTTTGCCACAAAATTCTGATTTTTTCCCCGCTCCGCTGGGTCAATGGTGAAGACACGTGGTAAGATTTGATTCGCAGGTGGGCCTACGGGAAATTTTTTTACCTCACGCCAAACACTTAGAAATTTTTTCAACTTTTTTCCCCTTCTGACAAGTGGCATGTTCTAATTCGTCCGCGGGCCTCCTTGTCTCTTTTGCGGCCTTTTTGCCTTTTCGCATCCCTTGCGTCCCTCGCGTACTTTTGTCCCGGTTGTCCTAGATGAAAATCTCCTGCTTCGGGTGATTCAGGATTTTCGCATCCCACGCGTACTTTTGGCTCAGATGTCCTGGATTGCCTGGGACAAATATCTCCGAACCCCCCGAAATGGACGGTCTTTCGGAAAATCGGCTGATTCACATCCCGCGCGTACTTTTGTCCCGGCTGTCTGAAACTACGTGAAACAAAAGACTTAGATGATTATTCTTGCTTTCGGCCATTTCGGCTTTTCGCGTCTCGATGTCCCGATTGTCCCACGGATCGCCTAGGACAAAAATGTCTGACTTTTCTGATTTTCTTACTTTTTTGGCCCCAAGCTTGGTATGATGAACTTCAGTACGACCCGAACCCTTCAGACCGAAAATGCTTTAAAACAGTCCTGCAACCTTATTTTTTGCATTTTTTCCATTTTCTCAACTCGTTGGGATTTCTTCTTGGATGGGGGAGTTAGAAAAAGGCCGAGGGGACCCCGAGGGGACCTTGAATCAATCTACTTGCTCGGGACTGAATAATTTGATGCATGTTATCAAAATTACCTTGAGGGGTGAATTTTGAATAACAGGTACCATACAAGAAGAGATGTCATTACTTCCAGGCTATTTCATTCGAGCATAGTCCCTTAAGATCCTAGAGACCAAAAAATCATTCAAATTTAAAAGGTGACTACATAGACTCTGTGGCACCTAAGGACCTTGGCATAGGGACCCTCTGTAATAGCCTGTCTCAGTTTTTTCCTTCTCCAATCGGTGCTCTCATTGCCCTAATGTTTATAAATGCACCAAATAGTGTAGTTTGAGACATTGTAAGAATGTCAAACGGTATATTTTGTAAACAGTGTGTCATGGCACAAAACCAACTATACCGACACAACCAATTAGCTAGGTGAATGTTAGAGGAGGAATCATTTTGGTGCGTGACAATGTCGTTACTTCTGGGCTACTTCGTTCAGGCATAGTCCCTTAAGAGCCCTAAGACCCAAAAAAACTTTGACAAGTGACTACGTGCAATCGAAAGTACTTAAAGATGTTTCGTTTAATCCTACACCTTGGTGTACCCTCTACAATATTCTATCTTGGTTTTTTCCTTATCCAATTGGTGCTCTCACTGCCCTATTGTTTGTAAACATGCCAAATAGTGCAGTTTGAGACAGTGTAAGGTTTGTCTAACGGTATATTTTGTAAACAGTGGGTTGTGGCACCAAACCGACTTCACTTATAGGTCTAGGTGGCTAGGTGAACACTAGAGGATGCGTTTTTTGGTGCACGACAATTTTGTTGCTTCCGGGCTACCTTATTCGGGCGTATTCCCTTAAAAGCCCTGAGACGAAAAAAATGTTCAACTTCAATGGGTGATTACGTGCACTCCGTGGCACCTAGAGATGTCTCATCTAATCCTACACCTTGGCATAGGAACCCTATGCCATAGCTTGTCTTGGTTTTTTCCTTCTCTAATCGGTGCTCTCGCTGTACTATTGTTCGCAAACACGCCAAATAGTGTAGTTTGAGAAATTGTAAGGTTGTCTAACGGTATATTTTGCAAACGGTGGGTTATGGGACCAAAATGTCCGGGTGGCCAAGTGAACACTAGAGGAGGCATCGTTTTGGTACATGACAATGTTGTTGCTTCTGTGATACCTCGTTTGGGCCTAGTCCCTTAAGAGCCCTGAGACCAATTAAATCGTTCAACTTCAACAGGTGACTACGTGCACTCCATTGCACCTAGAGACATCTCATTTGATCCTACACATCGGCGTATTGACCCTATGAAATAGGTTGTCTCAATTTTTTCCTTCTCTAATCGATGCTCTCACTGCTCTAATGTTTACAAATGTGCCAAATAGTGTAGTTTGAGATAGTGTAAAAATGTCAAACGGTATATTTTATAAACAGTGGATCGTGGCACAAAACCAACTGTGCTGAAACATCCAATTAGCTAGGTGAATGATAGAGGAGGAATTATTTTAGTGCGCGGCAATGTCATTGCTTCCGGGCTACTTCGTTCGGGTATAGTCCCTTAAGAGCCCTGACAAAAAAAATAATTTAACTTTGACAGGTGACTACGTGCAATTGAAAGCACCTAAAGACATCTTGTCTAATCCTACACCTTGGCGTAGGGACCCTCTACAATATCCTTTCTCAATTTTTTCCTTCTTCAATTGGTGCTTTCGCCACCCTATTGTTTGTAAACATGCAAAATAGTGCAGTTTGAGACAATGTAAGGTTTTTCTAATGGTATATTTTGCAAACATTGGGTTGTGGCAGCAAACTGACTTCACTGATAGATCTAGGTGGCTAGGTGAACACTAGAGGATGCATTTTTTTGGTGCACGACAATTTTGTTACTTCCGGGCTACCTCATTTAGGCATATTCCTTTAAGATCCCTGAGACCAAAAAAATGTTCAACTTCAATGGGTGACTACGTGCACTCCGTGGCACCTAGAGATGTTTCGTCTGATCCTACACCTTGGCATAGGGACCATATACAATATCCTGTCTTGGTTTTTTCCTTCTTTAATCAGTGCTCTCGCTGCAGTATTGTTTGTAAACATGTCAAATAGTGTAGTTTGAGAATGTGTAAGGTTGTCTAATGGTATATTTTGTAAACGTTGGGTTATGACATCAAAACAACTACACCAAAATGTCTGGCTGGCCAAGTGAATGCTAGAGGAGGCATTTTTTTGGTACATGATAACATCATTACTTTCGGGCTACCTCGTTTGGGCATAGTCCCTTAAGAGCCCTGAGACCAAAAAATTGTTCAACTTCGACGGGTGACTACGTGCACTCCATTGCACCTAGAGACATCTCATCTAATCCTACACATCGGCATATTTAACCTATTTAATAGGTTGTCTCAGTTTCTTCCTTCTCCAATCGTTGTTGTCACTGCTCTAATGTTTGTTAATGTGTCAAATAGTGTAGTTTGAGATAGTGTAAGAATGTCAAACGGTATACTTTGTAAATAGTGGGTCGTACAATAAAACCATCTATGCCGACACATCCAATTGGCTAGGTGAATGCTATAGGAGGAATCGTTTCAATGCATGAAAATGTTGTTGCTTCCGGGCTACTTTGTTCAGGCATAGTCCCTTAAGAGCCCTGAGACAAAAAAATTCAACTTTGATAGGTGACTACACGCAATCGAAAGCACCTACAGATGTCTTGTCTAATCCTACACCTTGGTGTAGGGACCCTCTATAATGTCCTGTCTCAGTTTTTTCCTTCTCCAATCGGCGCTCTCGCTGCCCTATTATTTGCAAGCTTAACAAATAGTGCAGTTTGAGACAGTGTAAAGTTTATCTAACGGTATATTTTGTAAAAACAGTGGGTTGTGGCACCAAACCGACTTTGGCAATAGGTCTAGGTGGCTAGGTGAACACTAGAGGATGCATATTTTTGGTGTGCAACAATTTTGTTACTTTTCGGCTACCTCATTTGGGTGTATTCCCTTAAGAGCCCTGAGACCAAAAAAATGTTCAACTTCAAGGGGTGACTACATGCACTCCATGGCACCTAGAGATGTCTCGTTTGATCCTACACCTTGGCATAAGGACCCTATACAATAGCATGTCTTTATTTTTTCCTTCACCAATCGGTGCTCTCACTGCACTATGGTTTGCACACACACGAAATAGTGCAGTTTGAGAAAGTGTAAGGTTGTCTAACAGTATATTTTGCAAACGGTGGGTTATGGCATCAAAACAACTACACCAAAATGTCTAGGTGGCCAAGTGAACACTAGATGAGGCATCGTTTTGGTACGTGACAACGTCGTTGCTTCCGGGTTACCTTGTTTGGGCATAGTCCCTTAAGAGCCCTGAGACAAAAAAAATCATTCAACTTTGACAGGTGACTACATGCACTCCATTGCACCTAGATACATCTCATCTAATCCTACACATCGGCATATTGACCGTATACAATAGGTTGTATCTGTTTTTTCCTTCTCTAATCGGTGTTCTCACTACCATAATGTTTGCAAATGTGCCAAATAGTGTAGTTTGAGACAGAGTAAGAATGTCAAACGATATATTTTGTAAATAGTGGATCGTGGCACAAAACCAACTATGCTGAAACATCTAATTGGATAGGTGAATGCTAGAGGAGGAATCGTTTTGGTGCATGAGAATGTCGTTGCTTCCAGGCTACTTTGTTCGGGCATAATCCCTTAAGATCTCCGAGACCAAAAAATAATTCAACTTTGACAGGGACTATGCGTAATCCATAACACCAAAAAACATCTCATCTAATCCTACACCTTGGCGTAGGGACTCTCTACAATATCATGTCTTAGTTTTTTCCTTCTCTAATCGTTGCTCTTGTTACCCTACTGTTTACAAACGCACCAAATAGTGTAGTTTGAGACATTGTAAGGTTTGTCTAACGGTATATTTTGCAAACAGTGGGTTGTGGCACCAAACCAACTTCACTGATAGGTCTAGGTGGCTAGGTGAACACTAGAGTATGCACTGGTGCGCGACAATTTTGTTACTTCCAGGCTACCTCATTCGGGTGTATTACCCTAAGAGCCTTGAGACCAAAAAAATGTTCAACTTCAATGGGTGACTACGTACACTCCATGACACCTAGAGATGTCTCGTCTAATCCTACACCTTAACATAGGGACCCTATCCAATAGCTTGTCTTGGTTTTTTCATTCTTTAATCAGTGCTCTCGCTGCACTATTGTTTGAAAATACACGAAATAGTGCAGTTTGAGAAAGTGTAAAGTTTTCTAACGGTATATTTTATAAACGGTGGGTTGTGGCATCAAAACAACTACACCAAAATATCTGGATGGCCAAGTTAACACTAGAGGAGGCATCGTTTTGGTACGTGACAACGTATTTGCTTATGGGTTTCGTCATTTGGGCATAGTCCCTTAAGAGTTCGAGACCAAAAAATCGTTCAACTTCGACGTGTGACTACGTGCACTCCATTGCACCTAGAGACATCTTATCTAATCCTACACATCAGCATATTGACCTTATACAATAGGTTATCTCAGTTTTTTCCTTCTCTAATCGGTGCTCTAGTTACCCTATTATTTGCAAATGCGCAGAATAGTTCAGTTTGAGCCAGTGTAATGTTGTCAAACAATATATTTTTTAAATTGTGGGTCATGGCACTGAACCGATTGTGCTAAAACATTTAGGTGGACAGGAGAATGCTAGAGGAGGCATTGTTTTTTTACGTGATAACGTCATTGCGTCCAAGCTACCTCGTTTGAGCATAGTCCCTCAAGAGCCCTGAGACGAAAAAATTGTTCAACTTCAATGGGTGCCTACGTGTACTGCATGGCACCTAGAGACATCTCGGCTAATCCTACACCTTTGGGTAAGGACCCTCTACAATAGTCTGTCTTGGTTTTTTCCTTATCTATTTGGTGGTCTAGTTTCCCTATTGTTTGCAAACATGCCAAATAGTGTAGTTTGAGACAGTGTAAGGTTGTCTAATGTTATATTTTTAAACGGTGGGTCATGGCATCGAACCAACTATGTCGACATGTCTGGGTGGCCAGATGAACACTAGACGATCTATTGTTTTGGTGCATGACAACGTTGTTGCTTCCAGGTTACCTTGTTCGGGTGTAGTCCCTTAAGAGCCTTGAGCCCAAAAAATATTTCAACTTCGACGGGTGACTAAGTGCACTCTGTGGCACCTAAAGACATCTCGTTTGATCCTACACCTTGGCATAAGTACTCTCTATAATATTATTTCTCACCTTCTCTAATCGGTTCTCTCACTGCCCTATTGTTTGCAAATGTGTGGAATAGTTCAGTTTCAGATAGCGTAAGACTGTCAAATGGTATATTTTATAAACATTGAGTCGTGGCACCAAACTGACTCCACCAACACGTGAAGGTGGCTAGGTGAACAATAGAGGAGGTGTCATTTTGGTGAGTGACAATGTCATTGCTTCCGGGCTACCTCATTCGGGCGTAGTCCCTTAAGAGCCCTGAGACCAAAAAAATGTTCAACTTCAACAGGTGACTACACAGACTCCGCGGCACCTAAGGAAATCTCATTTGATTCTACACCTCAGAGTAAGGACCCTCTACAATTTCCTATCTAAGTTTTTCCTTCTCTAATCAGTGCTCTCACTGCCCTATTGTTTGGAAATGTGCAAAATAGTGTAGTTTGAGACAATGTAAGGCTGTCAAATGGTATATTTTACATACGGTGGGCCACTAAACCAAATCAACTACACAAAACCATTTGGGTGGCTAGATGAACACTAAAAGAGGTGTCTTTTTGGTGCACAATAATGTCGTTGCTTCCAGGCTACCTCGTTTAGGCATAGTCTCTGAAGAGCCCTGAGACCAAAAAATCATTCAACTTCAATGGGTGACTATGCACAATCCGTGTCACCTTGAGACATCTCGTCTAATCCTATACCTCAATGTAGGGACCCTTTATAATATCTTATCTCAGCTTTTTCCTTCTCCAATTGGTGCTCTCGCTGCCCTATTGTTTACAAACTTGTGGAATAGTGTAATTTGAGCCAGTGTAAGGCTGCCAAACGATATATTTTGCAAATGGTGGGTCATGCCACCAAATTGATTGTGCAAACCCATAGGTATGGTCTTATAAACACTTAGGGAGACATCATTTTGGTTCTCTAAGCTATAGGTCCTTCTGAGCTACCTCCTCTGGAGCCAAAAACCCCCTCCATAGGTACATAAATCATTGTTAATTGCTTCTCTTTTCTTGTAAAACAATGAAAGCTTCTCTTAGCTTCAATAATTTATAATTATCTACTAATAGTACTAACCACGTGAAGGTCCAAGATTTTCTGGCACCACTAACCTGCACATAAAAATGTTAGCCAAAGAAATTTATCTAACAAATTTATATATACCAAAGAAATTATATATATCAGACATGAGCATTGTAAATTCATTCTAATGAACCATTAGGATCAGATCTACTTTAAATAGCAGACAGGATTGCTTCATGATCTGACTCTCGAACCTTCCAAAGAATCTTGTTACTAGGCCTTCCTCGATATCTATACATTTGAATATTTTTTGCTAAAACTAGATGTGAATATAAGAATATTTTCATGGTCTTAAAGTCTTCAAACATCTAAACAGAGGAGGTTTTTTAGTGATACCATTAAAGCCATGTTCCAGTAACTACCACTAACCCTGTAGGGTACTCAATATCTTCACCATCTATAATAGGAGAAGTCAACTTCTTTCTTTCCTCTATGCAACGACATAATAAATAGTCTATTCCTTCTTCATTGTCTTCTGTTGTAATAACTGCAAATACATGTACTATAAAAAATAAAGGTTTCAACTCAAATTTAAATTGTACATATTAAAATTTCAATGGACATAACTCAATACAAAAGTTGTAAATAACCATAAATACATTGTCACACCAAAATCAAAATTTCGTCAAAATTTCTTCAAATTTTCAACATTTGCTACCTCACGAATATTTAATTCTTCTTCAACATTGACAGTAAAAACATCTTCTTCACGAGTATTTAATTCAACTTCAACATTGAAAGTAGAAACATTACATAGTTCCTCATTGTTTACAATAGTAGGGGTTGAAGATGAACCTCTTCTTGATTCACGAAGATTCTGTATTCACTCAGGATTTTGAAATCTATTTGCCTCTAATTTGTTTAATGTGTTTTTACTTAATGACTTATTTTTTTGACTTCGTTTTTTGTCTCCCATGATGTTTTGCTTCTGGTGATAAGAAAAATGTGTAGAAAATGACAAAAATTCATAGTAATTTGTACTGTAAAGTCAAATAGTAAAAATAGCATGGTAATTAGAACATTGGGATGCATGTAAATATTATTTATGAACCGTGATTATGATTTATAAACCATTCTCGTGGTTTATAAAGCGTGATCATGGTTCTTGTTTAAAACCCATGATCGCGGTTTTATCTGTATCATCTAATCCGACCTTAAAGCTCAGGAAATCTTTTTTTTCCCAACCAAAGCTATGGAAGGTCTTTATGAATTGTAAAGGTTAAAAAACTTCAAATTTTCTCTTGTACAGACTTGAACCATGTTGAAAAATTGAAAAACTTTCACAAAAATGGTGCCATCGCATAGGAGAGACTATTAGCTTCATAGAAATATTTATTTTAAAGTGAATAGAATAAGATATATATAATTTTATAATTTTTTACTAACAATAGGTCTTTAAGATATTTTTTCCCATGAATGTTCATGTCTATGTTTAAAACTGCAACTTTTTTTTCACTTATCAAAATGTGATAAAACTTATACCATCCCAAGTGAGGATAAATTCTATACACGTTAAAAATATATATATTTGATTTAAATATTTTTTGATATAGTTATGGTGGTAAAACAGAAAACGCTCCATTTTCTAAATCTTTTTAGATCATTTTCACGGAAAAAATCATTAAAAAAATATTGCTCAAAAAATTACAAAATAAAATCCATCCCAAGATAGACAACTACATCTAACTTTTCACCAAATGAAAAAAAACAACAAGATTTGGTCATCCAAATCGCGGGCAAATGGACTACAATCTTATAGGTTTTTTCAAAAAAAGAAAAACAAAGTCATATAATTTTAAGTGTTTAATATAGCTAAACTTGTCTATTTTTTTTTAAAATAGTATTTTAGAAACTAGATTCCTGATGCTACGATTCATATGTATATAAATTTTTCTAGTTTTCAGTATGCGTATTGCTAATAATCCATACAAGTTGAGATTTTGTTATGTTTTGCAATATGACATCTAATTATGATTCCTTTTTTGTCCACCAACTTACTACACATACCCGTTTAGTATATTGGTGTTTAGAGTTTAGCGTTTAGACTCAGGTTTTAGGTTTTAATGTTTAGGTTTTAGGGGAACCGTGATTTTGAAAAAGTCATGATTTCAAAAATATCCCAATTTTTAAACAGTTAGGATTTCAAAAAAATCATGATTTTGAAAAAGTCAGGATTTTAAAAGATTTTGAAAGTGATAAAGTCATGGTTTTAAAAAGTTCACAATTTTTTAAAAAATTGATGTTTTTTAAAAATTCGTAATTTCCAAAAAAACTAAGATATTTAAAACATTTGGGATTTAAAATTCTCTTCAGTTTTTTAATTCTCTACTTATTATAATTCATGAGGCTTGTTTGAAAATTGCACTTTTTTTCAAAATCTTGTCTTTTTGAAAATCCCAACTTTCTCAAAATTCTTGGCTTTTTCGAAATCACAACTTTTTTGAAATTCCAATCTTTTTATAATCCTGAATTTTTTGAAAAACTCAAATTTAAAAAAAAACCAAAAAGTTTTGAAATTCAATTTTTTTTAGAATTATGAAATTCTATCATTTTCTAAAATTGGAAATTCCTTAAAATCCTTAATTTTATGAAATTCACAAGTTTTTGGAAAATAATGACTTTTTCAAAAATCATGACATATTCAAAAATCTAGAATTTCAAGAAAATCTAAATTATTCAAACTCCTTAATTTTTTTGAATATCCTTATATTTTTAAAAAGTTGAGATTTTTGAAACATGTGGCTTAAAAAAAGGGACTAAAATGGACATCGAGTGCACAAGTTATGACGTTTTCAGATTCCTACTAATTTTTGCGAATCTCTACATTTTTGAAATCTTTACTCTTTTGAGAGTATAACTTTTTTAAAACCCCAACTTTTTCAAAAATCAAAACTATTTCTAAAATCGTGATGTTTTTGAAAATATAAACTTTTTCAAAAATCCCAACATTTTAAAAATTCCTAAATTTTCTAAAATCTCAACTTTATAAAAAATGCTGACTTTTTTTAAATCCTTAATTTAATTTTTTTTTTTTTTTTCAAAAATCACAAATATTAAAAATCAGGACTTTTTCGAATATCCTAACTAATTAAAAAATCCTAACTTTTAAAAAAATCTCGACTCTTTAGCTAGAAATCCCAACATTTTCCAAAATATGTCGTGACTTTTTTAAATTTCCAGACTTATAGTGGGAAAATCTTGACTTTCTTTGAAAATATTCACTTTTAAAAAATTATGACTTTTTGGAAAATCTCAAAAATTTTAAAATCCTGTCTTTTAAAAAATCCTAAGTTTTTTTAAAATGTCAAGTTTTTCAAAAATCTTGACTTTTTGAAAAATCTACACTCTTAAAAAATCCTAAATCTTCAAAAATACGAAAATCCCAACTCTTTCGAAAATCCCAACTATTAAAAAATCATGACTTTTTTGAAATATTCTTTTTTTAAAAACCCCAACTTGTTTGAAAATATGAACATCCCCATTAAATTGTTTAAATCTTGTTGTTTTCAAAAAATAACAACTTTGTTTAAAATTGCAACTTTTTCAAAAGTCGTGACTTTTTTTAAAATCTCAAGTTTTTGAAAATCCTGACTTTTGTAAAAATCTCAAGTTTTTGAAAATGCGAAGTTTTTTGAAATACCAACTTTTTCCAAATCTAAATATTTTAAGGATTCTAAGTTGAAGTTTTAGGGCTCAAGAGATGTTTAGTGTTTAGGGTTTAGGGATTAGGTCTCAGGGCTCACAGTTAAGGGTTTAGGGTTTAGGATTAGGATTTAGGGCTCAATTACACTAACTCATTTTAGGGTTTCAAGGAATTAGAAAGATAGTTCGATCTATTTATGGTTACTAAGTGTTTTAATTTTAAATTCAGGGTTTAGGGCTCATGGTTTACGATTGATGGTATTTAAGATTTAGCATTTATGTTTATAGGACTTAAGCACTCAAAATCTAGGGTTTAGGAGCAATTAGAGCTTAAGGTTTATGGGTTTAAATTTAATACCTTATAAGTTGATGGCTTCAGAGTTTAGGGTTTAGGTCTTTGTGTTCATGGTTGAGGGTCTATGGCTCAGTGTTCGAGGTTCAGGGTTATGAGTTTAGGGTTTAGGTCTCTAGCTAAAGGTTTAGGGTTTAGGGTTTTGTTTCAAGGTATAGGGTTTAGGGTTAAGGGTTTAGTGTTCATTATTTAGGGTTCAAGGTTTAGAGTTTTTGGTTTAAGGTATGGGCTTTAGAGTTTAGCAACATTTTCCTACATGACATTTAGGGATTTGGGTTTATGGTTTATCGCTGAGGGTTTGGTTTTTAGGGTTCAATGTTAAGGCTTTATTGTTTATGGTTTGGTCTGTTGGGGTTGTAGGGTTTTAAAAATCCTGATGATTGTAAAAATATTATGATTTTGAAAGAGTTGGATTATTTTCGAAAAATTTGTGATTTTCAAAAAGTCTTTATGTTTAAAGATTTTGAAAGTTCAAGTCATGAATTTATAAAGTTTAGAGTTTTTAATAAACTTGTGATTTTTTAAAGTTTCCTAATTTTTGAAAAAGTCACAATTTAATAAAAGGTAATGGATTTTTTAAAAAGTAAAGATTTTTAAAATGTTGATGAGGATTGTAAAAAAATTAGGATATTATAAATAATTGGGATTTTAAAATATCTTCAATTTTTTAATTCCAAAATGGATAAAATTTTTGTAAATTGCACTTTTTTCAATATCTTTTCTTTTTTGAAAATCCCAACTTTCTCAAAATTCTTGGCTTTATCAAAATCACGACTCAAAATATTGTGCTACAAGTCATGTAAATTTTGTTTGAAATCCTAATTTTTTTCGAAATCCCAACCTTTTCATAATCCTAACTTTTTTAAAAATCTCAAAGTTTTTCAAAAACCCTAAATTTTTTGAAATATTCAAACTTAAAAGTTTTTTTTAAATCCTGATATTTTAGAAAAGTTGATATTTTTGAAACATGTGTTTTGAACAAAAAACAGACTCAAACAGACACCTAGAGCACAAGTTATGACCTTTTCAGGTTCCTACTAATTTTAAAAATTTGCTAAATTTTCTAAAATCTGAACTTTATCAAAAATGTCGACTTTTTAAAAAAATTATATATTTTTTAAAGTGATCACATCTCCCTTTATTAATTGTTAGCTGCTTGGAGAGAAATCGTGTCTTTTTCAAATATCCTCACTTTTTCTAAAATCTTGACATTTTCAATGTAACGAATTGTTAATCCAAAACCTCGAGGCGTTAGTGAAATCCACACATGAGGATCATAACATCCCACCATGCTTCTCTAGCCTAGACCCCGGGCTAGATTTGTGCCCATATAGCGGGAGCACACCTTGCCCTATACGAGCCCTGGGTGAACACTGCAATGCCAACGTAACTACCTGTGTTGGGACTCGAAACTGGGTGGTTGCTACTATACCAAATGTACCAAACCGTTACACCAAAACCTCGAGGCGTTAGTGAAATCCGCACATGAGGATAATAACATTAAAAAATCTTGATGTTTTAAAAATCCCAACATTTTCCAAAATCTTGACTTTTTCTAAAATCCTAACTTTTCAAAAATCCTAAATTTTTCGAAAATCTTTAATCTTACAGAATCGTGACTTTTGGAAAATCTCAAATTACTCAAAATTGTATTTTCAAAAATCTTAACTTTTTTGAAAATGTCGAGTTTTTCAAAAATGCCGACTCTTCGAAAATGTGAAAAGCCCAACTCTTTCAAAAATCACAACTTTCGAAAATCCTAAAATCTTTCGAAATTGCAAATTATTTTTTAAAAACCCCAACATTTTTTAAATCTTCATGTCTTTTAAAATAACAACTTTGTTTAAAATTGAATGGCTTCTTGAGAGAGAGGAAGAGTGTCATAAACTGTCTAGCCACCCCTTAAATATTCCAAAGATAGTGATAGGAAGAGTTTCAAAATGAATCTAGCTACGCATGAAATATCTCACCCACAAAGCCACATCATTGTAGATGGATCTAGGTCCCAAACATGCAAAGTAATGCAAAATCATGTAAGTGAATGAAGTAGTCTCATGACTCCAATGTGCATTGTAATAGTTCCAATGTACCAAATGTGAAAATTTGAACAAGAAGGAAGCAATGGTCATGTACCCATACCTTGCATTGTAAAAGTTCTTATGATTATGAGATGTGCAATGTTATAAGGGAGTGAAATACTCATGCCCCCTCCCTACATAATTTACTGAATTGTAATAAAATCTATGTGAATCATGCAATATGTCCCTAAATTAGAACTTTTTCATAAATATGAAATTCTATCTTTTTCTGAAATTTAAAATTCTTTAAAATCCTAATTTTTTTGTAATTCACAACTTTTTGGAAAATAATGAATTTTTAAAAAATCATGAAAAATTTAAAAATGCAGATTTTCTGCAAGATCTAAATTATTGAAACTCCCGACTTTGTTTTTAAAATCCTGATATTTTAAAAAAGTTGAGATTTTTGAAACATGTGGTTTAAAAAAAATCAGACTTAAACGGACACCTAGAACACAAGTTCCTGCTAATTTTGACGCATCACTATATTTTTGAAATCTTGAATTTATGAGAATATAACTTTTTCAAAATCCCAACTTTTTAAAAAATCACAACTATTTCAAAAATCATGACTTTTTTTAAAATCAATACTTTTTCATAAATCCCAACTATTAAAAATTCCTGAATTTTTAAAAATCTCAACTTTATCAAAAATGCCGAGTTTATTAAAAATCTTGACTTTTAAAAAAAAATTGATGTTTTAAAAATCCCAACATTTTCAAAAATCTTGATTTTTTTAAAATCCTAGCTTTTTTGAAAAGCTTAACTTTTACAAAATCATGACTTTTTTGAAAATATCAATTTGTTCAAAATCCCTTTTTTTATAAAATCTGAACTTTTTTGAAAATGTCAAGTTTTTAAAAAATCTTTACTTTTCCAAAATCCAGACTCTTCAAAAATACTGAAAGCCCAACTCTTTCAAAAATCTTACTTGATTTGA
>JAHRHJ020001894.1:0-16550 GCA_019776745.2 Taxus chinensis
GATTGATGTAGGGTGCATCCCCTCCACCATTTGATCTAATCTTTTTCTCCCCCCTTAGATTTAAGTTGGGCCACAGTACCCTAGATATCTTTATGACAGCCATATATTCATTTTCATAAACAAAAGCCTCCTATTTCCTTTTGTTTTTCACTTGCACTTTAAGGACGAAGGGAGGAAGACAAAGCCATGGGGCCATTAGCGACATGTAACTTTCCTGATTATTTTTCGGGCTTAGACTGGATCCAATTCATTTCTCCTTTGTGGGGGTATTTTTTCCCTCCCCCTCTTTGTATTTATTTAATATAAGTAATTCTACTTACATGTTTCCAGTGGTAATACTTTTGTGTATCTAACCATTTAGAAGACACTAATCCACACATTATTTTGTTTGGAGTATATCTATATATATATCGCAATCTTATATATTTATAGATTACTATAGTATCTGTATATACTATTTCACATTATATTGAACATAAAAACTATGGGGACAAAAATATTAAAACTCGACCTTTTGTAAAAAATAAAATAAAAAATAAATTAAATCTAATATATATATTAATATTATAACAATAGTTTTTAAAACAAAATTGAAGGACCAAGGTCTCGAGTGACCTTATATGCAACAGGTCAAAAGGAACCAGAACCAGCTCAACATAGTATAAATTGAATTGCGCATGTTTTATTTTTGGGTGGATTAGATCTTTGTGAGGTTTTAAAGGGCATTGTGGGGAGGGGCAATACATGCCAAAATACATGCAGCCATATGGCCGCCTTTAATAACTTTTTTATTTAAGGGACTTCCTCTCCACTCTCCTGACTAAAAGTGTGGTATTTTAATATATTTACATTTGTTTTACGTATTAACCACTCACCCACACCCCTCCGTGATTAAGGCTAAAATGTATTACAATCTTTTTTTTTTCTTATCATTAAAATGTGTTACTCCTCAAATGTGGCGAAAAAGGTAATACAAGTAGAATAGAATACTAGTTATTATCTATACCGTTTCATTGAATATTATGAATTGCTTTTAATAATATAGTCAATATATTGTCATTAATCATACATATAGTGTTTTATATTATTTATTTTCTTATTAGTTAGTTTTCTATTATTGTTCGTATTTGCAAAAATAATGGGAGGAATAATTCGAAATTTTATGAAATTTATATATATATATATTTACATGCACACAGGTACTAATGGTTTAAAACTTTGTGTAGTATCAATTTTAAACATTAATACATTTCAAATTAGCTTATTAATCATTCACAGGGAGAATCTTAGTTGTGATTTACAACCTTTTATTGGGACACCACGCCCTTACACAAGTGAAATTATTTGTCAAATTAATTTTTCTTTTCCTCTACTAATACCTCATTCAAAATAAAATATGATCCTTTAATCAATGAAAAAATCCTCATCCAAACCGTTTTGCTCTAATTGTAAAAAATGATCACACTCCCTTTTTCCGTTCAAGGACACAATTTTATTAATTATTTTATATAGATTTAAAATTCTTACAGAATCACATTAAGCTTTGAAGGATCTTTGTTGCCCAGGTACACACACTTTTCCCGATTTCTCCATCTTAACAAAACAATGCAATCCATAGTAGACTCCATTGACAAACTAAACCAGTGAAATCGAGATTAACAACATCCAATATAGTATTGTAAAATTTTACAGTTGTAAAGGCCATAAGAGAATCATTTTTCACTCCACATGCCATTGTCCATTTGCCAAAAAGATACTTCTTTTATAATTGACTCCACCACTCCCCCACTAGCCAGCACACAACAAAGGGGAGAGTAAGGGCACACGCGCTCCACCCAACCAACATTCACAAATGATGGAAGAGAATCTTCTGCCTCATTGGCTCCCACCCCAACAAAGAAGATGAGGACTATTTAGACCACCATAGAGGGCAACCAAAACCATGGCGTAATCCACCATCACCACATTCAATCAAGACAAACCATAAAACACAATATCCAATTTTGCAAAACAATCACAATTAATAAAACACAAGGCTTCAACTAAAGCATGGAGGATAAAGGAACATGGAGATTTCTCCTTATGACCTTCTCAGGACTTGGGTGTCCCCTATAAGTCTCTCCAAATTATCATCACAATACACACAACCGCTTAATTGCTCCCTCCGGACAGATAAGCACTCTTATGCCTCCCTCAAGAAATCAACCCACTCGTATGCCTCCCTCCCGTCTTATTCCTCCTCAAATAAAAACTGAGATAATACCAAAAAAACTCTTTATAACAAGGTGACAGCCACACCAAACGGGCCCGCCGCATCATAAACTCCCAATAACATTTTCTCTTATATGAACTCCCTTCAAGTTTGTTACACCCCCCACGCGAACCACCCATTTCCCTTTCTCCTCTTCCTCACCAAACCTAAAGAATCAAGTTCTATTTCCGAAACAACAGCGACCACTGTAAACAAGCAACAACTGACAGTCGCTATGAACAAAAAAAAAAATAGAGCTACAGCTCAAAGTAACAGTGGGGGTAAAAACAAATGGTAGAGATCTTTCTCACAAATAGAAGGGTATCAATCCACAACAAGCTCCCATGCCTTCCAAAATCCTAATCAACACATCATCTACTCTCCAAGCTCCATTCATCAAGCAAGCTCTCCAAAATTTTTAAAACATTTTCCAAGCATTCCAAAAGAAAACAAGTAACCCCTAAAACAACAATTAAACATGCATATAAAGGGAAAGAGAAGATGAGGGTGAGGTGTCTCCATGTAGGATACCACATCATTCATCCTCAACTCCACATCTCAAGTAAAACCTAAACCTCAATGCATAATAAATGGGTGGTTGGGAAAAAGACCACCTCTTAACATCTCAACCAACCTACACCCTAAGGAAACAATTAATTACCCATGTAGGTAAAAAGTGAAATGAGTTGCCCTTTTCCTTCGTTAAAACACAAAATAGGACCTAAAATAATGTCCTTCAACCTCATAGCTAGGTGGGTGGGTCAAATATAAAGGGTTGGTACAAGCTTTAACTGTCCCACAAGTCAACCAAATGGCCTAGAATGTCAAAACTGAATTTCACTTAAGAGATAGAGTACAAACTACTCCTTCTCATCCAGCACATTAAAGCTACCAACTCACATTTATTCCCCCTACCCTTTTGTCACAGTCCTAATTAACACTAGTTAAACAGAATTTTAATTAACTTAAGAGGGGGTGGGTTAAACAATAATAAAAGGTGCCTCCAAATGCTAATCAAAATAAAATACTCACAATTAATAAAATCAACAAGCAAAATTCAACTTATCCAAGGTCACTTTGAGGTCACCCCCCAATGGGGACTCCCCAAACAATCAACAACAATCCACAAACACTAACGAATACACGAGTTTTGCCCATGGTGACCTATTGCCAATACCCACATTCTTTCGTTGTTGGTCTCCTATCCCTCTTAGTTTGTTGTGTTATAATTTCCTACAAAATCTAACAATACCTTTCTGGCCTCGTGGCCATATTAATGCGTGAAAATAAAAACACAGTGCATGGTATACATACATTTTACATCATTGATATCATATTCAACCAATGTTAGAATCACGTAATTCCCAATTGTTTTGATTCTTCTAACCTTTCGATCCAAAACCAATCGCTCATTTTTGCATAAGATCACACATCAACAAGCATCCGAAATATCTTGTAATTCCACGTCCAAAATACACACCCATACAGTAGTAATAGTTTAGAAGCAAATTTCCCGAAATGACTGATATAGTGAATCCCAGAGAACTATTAAATTTAACCGCAAAATAGTCCACATCATGGATCGTAAAGTTTAACATGGTCCCCTGTATTGTCAGACAACAAGTAAAAGCGTATCATGGTCCATCGAGAATGTCTAACTCGTCATCTATGTACGATTTCACAGGTCTATAGGGTTCCATAAAGATGAGCAAGAATAATAATACAAACAAAGTATGAATGACATAACATCAGTCCATAACAAGGCAACTATTCTAGCATCATCACATCCATCATTCCTAAATCTCATTAACAATGTCCCCAATACAAACCCATACAGTCAAAACTAATAATCAAAACACATAGTCCAGGATGTCTCCACACATCTTATCAGTATTATTCATACAACATCAAGGTGTTAAGATTTAATTAGTTTTAATTGGATAACACTGTTTATTCAGTGTCGAAGAAGTGGGCATTACCTAAAGAGGTTAGTGGATGGCTGACTAAATTAGGCCCTGGGAGTGTTATCTTCCCATACATTGTAGCTTGCAAATCTCAAGTTTGGTGTGCTGAGTAATAACATTGGGTTTTTGCCTCAAAAGTTGGCCTAGCAGCTCACCTTGGAAATCATTTAACCTTCATATGAAAATTGTCTAGAGTCGTTCTTTGATTTCTCCTGTGGGTTTTTTCCTCCCTTGAATGGGCTTTCCCACACTAAATATTTTCTCTAATCATTTCCATCAATTTGTTGCTCTCTTTATCAAATGGTTGATGGTTTGCTTTTCATAATCAAATTCTGAGTATAACTAGTTGAATTATGGTGACATTATTGCAAAAGTTTTACGAGTGCAACTGATCGTCAATCCCACCCTCGTGCCTGAAATCGTCCCTAAAACACCTAGTGTAGAGTTATCTTCCTAAAGTAGCGTATTGAAATCTGTTTCACTATTATGAGAAAAATTCAAAATAAATAATCCCTTTGAAGTTGTTCTTATTCCATACTAAGTTTCTAATTTTTTGAATACTATAATTTACTTGGAATTAGCAATTCCCCACCGCCATCGAGGCTATGCTTTGTTTACAAAGTGTGGAATACGTATAAGTAGGTGATATTTTAATGGGTTACAAAATACCCTCCATTTTATGTCCCATAATTTTTGTTCATATGTATGCATGAATTTTGTAGTGATGTTTTATAGATTAATATTAAATGTGTTAACCTGTAGGTGGATATGCATATGTGGACAAACAATAGCTTATATATGAAAAAAAAAACTTGTAACTCGATGATTAAATCTAAGAATTTGATCTAGCTGTCCAAATTTACCATGACCCCTATGTTATTGGCGGAGGAAGAAATACTTCATGAAGTACCTAGGGAAAAATAATTCTATGTTAAAAGGAAATTGATTTTAATATTTCATTAGTTTTAATCTTCCATGTTAAATTTGCACTCTTGTGTTCAAAAGGTTTAGAAACCTTTTCTATACAGGTTTTGGTTAGTTACTTGTGCTTTAAGGTTTTTTATTATCATAGTATGCAAATTTAAAGAATATAGAGATGTAATTAAAAAAACAAGGCCCTTGTTTTGGGGGTCATCTACTTTTTTCACAAAATCGTGGGTTCCTGAAGTAAACAACTCTACACATTCTTTCTTTGTCACTCTAGTTTAGGTTAGGATGTCAAATCACTCTATGTAGATTTTGAAGTCTTATGATTTGAAAATAATTTGTACTACCTTATGAAAGCTCTTTCTATTTCACTTGAGATTGCCTACCATTCCTAACCTAATTTTTCATGGACTTACATTGACTTCTATTTATTTGGTGGTTTTCCTGAAGAGATTTGGCTCAAAATTACAAATTGGATTTGGAAACAAAAATTAGACTGTGAAAATGTAGCTAAATTAGATTTCGATATATATTTTCTTAAGCACACATGATGGATTCTTTCCCAAAGAAGAAGATACACCTAATAGTCGATTGGAGTAGGAAGTTTATGCATTTGACCTAGTGGTATGGTGTTGGTTGTTGCCATCAAATTCTCTATATGTTGGTCACAATACTGATTTTTTTGAGCCCCTTGCAATAAGAATCTTGGAGACTAAATTTATGGCTCTAATGGATATATATATATGAGACATCCATATGAATCTTCTGCTATCCTCATCAGAGCATTCCTCCTTACTTTGAAGGTGACCATGTTTCAAGGTTAGAATTTAATAATCCTTTGGACTCGAACACTAAGTTAGTTATACTTCCTAATATTTGTTTTGATGAGTGATTCTCTTCTTCCTAGAATCTCTCCATTTGTGGTGTAACGACCCAAAAAACTCACACACGGACAACACAGTAAAAGATAGGATATTTTTTTTTTGACTTGCTTGACACATAACATGACGCAACATGTCGTCACCACGGATACAACTAACACTGTGAACAACTTGATACAAGGATGGCCATAAAGGCAGCACGGAAACGTTCACACCTTTCAAGGATAATTTAATTTTCTTTTTGACAAGACAACATAGAAGTCCAACCACATAACACACTTACAGTTAGGGCCATCCACAATGAGATATTCTTGAGGGTTATTTATTTTAAAAATACATCTTGCAATTCTTAACTTACATTTTCAAGGAGGCTCAAGATAAGATTCATACAATTCATCTTACCAAGCTAAGTTTATTCTTTTGACACTGAAAATCATCCTTAAATCTTCTCTATTCTGACATTAATATGCTTAATTCGTTTATTTAGAGAAAGGGGGAATTTAATTCCGCAAGGCCATCTATTAACACTTACTCTACTAGAACTTGTTCATGCCCATAAGACAACATGGGTTTGCGTTCAACATACTTAAGAGAAGAAAGACAAGGCACCTTGGAAAAAGGTTAGAGGAAGAAGGTTGAGTTGAAATCATCTTCAAGACCTCATTAGCTATTACCAAGATATAATTGAAACCTGAAAACTTAATCAGAATTATTAAAGATTTTACTTGGGCTTTACTAAATGAGTTTTATAAGAATAAAACAATTTACCTTCTAATGGCTGAGAGATAGATTGTGTGGTTTCTAAAAGTGTTATCTCCTGCTTATTAAATCTTATTATCTTCCAGAACTAGCCATAGATTTCCCTTAAGTTCGTTTAAGAATTTCACCATAAAAGGGATAGTGTTCATTAGTGTCGCAAGGGATATTAGGTGATATAATGTTACTTAACAAAGGATAGTTTTCATCTTTGATCACTTATGGAATTACATGCTCTCAAGTTGGTCACCTCTACACAATTTTATTTGCAATATAAATTTTAGTTTAACTTCTATAAGTATTAAACAACCCATTTTATTTTACTTATAACACACTATTACTAAGTCTTAGAAAGATTTAGCTCAACATTTAATCGTAGGGATAAAGTTTAACAATACTCATTTACGAAAACCAAAAATAAGGTTACTCAACAAGCGGTAAACAAATTTTCTTATAATTTCAAAGATAGTCAAACAATTCAAGGTTCCAGAGTTAAGACGACATAATCCACGATACAAAATACTAAGACATTGATCTTCTTCTAAGTTTTCCACTAGATGTTATCAATAGTTGAACAATATAAAAAGGGTTCATGCAAAAGAACTTCTCAACTGAGGTTTGATGTACAAATCTACAAGTCTATCCCTCATCTACTCGCAAAATCCATCTGCAACAAATTTTTCCACAAGAGTCAGTTCGCGAGAACTGAGCAAGATAAGGCTACACAAAACCACCATAACTATTATCTAACAATACCACAAAAGGAAGCACTTTATTACAAGAAAAGGGTCAAACCTCTAAAACACTAACAACACATCAAGTTATAATAAAGTCTCCATCATGCCAATCAAAGAAGGAGAAGACCTTGTACTTCAGTTAGGAGTAAAAGCAACGAAAGTAAAGCAATCGTATGAGAATGGCCCTTGGCCCTATAAGGAGAAAATAAACAATCTAGCAAAAACAGAATTCCCATCAAGTAAGTAATTAAATAATAATTACAAGATTGAGATTTGATATATAGACCAACCATCTAGAAATTTATCAAAGGTACCAACGCATAGACTAAAATAATATATTTCTAAAAGAACAAGAGTTGATCGGCCCCAAGAAAGGGGAACCACGGGTTTCAAAAATTAACACAAAAAGCCATGTATAATTGAGTTTCAAACCGGAAATCAAATAGAGTATACGCACAACATAAGTTTCGAAGCGAAGGAAAGGTATACTAGTTTTGACCATTAACTACAAAGATTTTCCAATCATCCAAGAAGGGTCAAAGTCTTACAGGCTAGTTAGCAAACACGTGAGAGAAGAAGGGAGTTCCGTCACACCAGAGTATACAATAATGTCATCAACAAATTTTATAACACTAAAGATTTGCAAACCTCTACAACAATTCTAATGTTTGGTTAATTTAAACTAAATTACCTATCTCTCAAAACAACAATATTTTAAGGAAAATCTTGGAAACACAGTCAACCATCACACATGGATACAAACATAATTTCTAAGTGACATTATCAAAACAAAACCTTTCGCTATGAATCCATAAGACTATCAAATGAAAGATGAGTTTTTTTTTTGAAGATTAATCACATTAAGGAAATTTCCCTCACAAAATATCAAGGTAATTACGTGCATAAAAACTGACCAATATTAATTAATAGCGTTAACACTACAAAGGAGAAATAATGCAAGTTAGGAAAAAATAGAAGAGCGCCATCAACAACAATTCCGAGAGGGGGATTAGACCAAAACTATTCCAGTGTCAACGATGGTACTGGATTCACACAAAGAAACCTCGAGCTTAGTTGATCCGAAAGGCTAGTTATGGTTCAAGTTGCTAGGGATAGTCAAGGGTACTTCCTGAGGATGGCCCTAAAAGCCTAGAAACAAGAAGAAAGATAATATAAGAGTCTCCACCCGTGAGACGGAAAACACATTGCACACAAACCTTTTCATTCTACAAGTTTTAATACCAAAACTCTAAGCTGGCTAGCCCAAGCATTGATCACACTAATCCTACGACCTTCCTTTCTCAATGCCAAAAGGTTATCAAAGGGACTTGCGAAGGAGCTAACAAAAAACGTCAAAGACAACCTTGGGTGCTAGGGAGGAGCTTCATAGTTGTCGTAAACTTACTTCCATGATATCGAAAATACTAGATTGATCCACATAATAACTTGCAACTCAAACGCAGAGGAGAATTAATACATAAACAAACAGACGAAGGTCTATCACTCAAGCAAGAGAAACATAACACCCAGGGGAGAGGGCACACGCATCCTTTCGACCAACATACTGATAACGATAAAAGATAAAACAAGAAGAAACAAGCAGAAAGGGGAAATCTCCCATCATGATATCCAACTGACAAATCAATGCAAGGAAAAAGTGGTTCGATTTTACAATAATTTTAAATAAAATAACAGTAGAAAAGTGTAGAAATATCTTGCATTTTTCTCCAGATTCAGAAGGTTTCATGGACACCGCCCGGACCAGCAACAACAACCCAAGCCTAATTCCATTTTCTTCAAGCTCGTTGGGCGCCCAAACATCGAACATCTTCACGTTGGCACAGGTAGGAGTTCATGGCCAGGGTGGGTGGTCTAAAATACTTGCCATCATCCTCCCAACACTGCTCCAAAATTAGCCCTAGAACTTCTGTAGGCCCCATTTTTGGCAATTGAACTTGATCCTTCGTCATTCATCCAAACACCTCCACCATCTCCATATGCATCTGATTGTTTCTGATTTGGACCTCCTAACCTTGGTGCTCTCATATTAGGAGCAGCCCTCCTAGTCTGAGACGAAGCAAAAGAAGATGGCTTTAAAACCAAAAAAAAATCTCTTGGTACAGACTCCATATCCATAAAACAGTCCCTAGACTCAGCATCCTCAATTAAGGCTGACCAGTCACTAGATTGCTTCACCAGGCATTACCAATAATCTCTACAAGAACATTTCCCTTTTTTTTTTTAAAGTGATGGAACCGCTTTGCCTCTCTCACAACAATTTGCATTGCAACAATCTTGGATAAACTTGGTGCAGTGTGGCAGAGGAATACTTTTACTTTCCCGTTCACTCAGCACATGTTCTGAATCTGACAAATATCCTGCTACCTTCATCTCCCAAGACATTTTCTCCAACATTGCATAGATCACCTGTGCCTGTGGGTGTGATCTGTCACCTACACAAAAAGCATGCACCATTTTATTGGCTTCGCCGAGTTGAGCACGTGCTACGGGCCAAGCTAGGTCCCGCGCTAGGAAAGTCTCATGTTAATTTTATAGCCAAATCGCTTATACATTAACTCACCACATACCAACTCTGTGGGCTATGGCCGAGCCAACCAGGATCACCCAAACTTAATTCCCCATGCAAACTGAATGACCCATTCAAAAACACAGTAGGCTTGATGCCGCTAAGTTTGACAAGCCAACAAGACTGAGCCAAAGTGTGACCGAAGCCACCGGAATCGAACACACGATGGAGACAGACACTCATCTACGGGGCAGAGTGGAAGAAATGAAACAGCAAGGCAATTTGTGCTTCGTGAATATTCTGATAAAAAACAGATCCACCTCTATGAGATACTCTTCCATGAGTTACAATGTAAAACAAGTAAGAAATCAATAGAGAATCTTAGCAATAAATTTCATCAGGTCTCCTGGTAATACTCTCACTGTCACATAGTCGATTTTGATTAGAAATATCTTGAAGGAGAGACCCGAATCTGAGGATGCATCTGATATAGATCAGAAAACAACATAGTTAGACAACCTGCCTGTTGGAAGTGCTCAAAAAGGCCTCGACTATACTGCAACATGCCTGCTGCCTGGCTATTTACTGTTACAGGCTGTTGCTGTGGATCCCCGACAAGAACACACCTCGCAGCACCCAAGGGCACGTTTGGAACAGGGAAGGAGCAGCAGCAAGGAAGGGGAATCAAACCCGCGAATGGCATTTGCTGGAAGTCAAAGAATTGAGACCCACAACCCACACACTCTTCCTCCAACTCCAATCGGCCCTGCAATGTTTGAGAGAGAGAGTAGGCAAAGTAAGAGTAGTACAGGGAGCAGGTTCATCTGCTGAGAGGATTTTTACCAGGTGAGCAGCCACCAAAAGAAGGACTGCAAGAGCAGAACAAGGAAGCGGCCAAAACAAAAAACACGTGGTCCACTTCTCCCAGCTGCACAAACCCCAAGAACAAGCCAAGCGCCTCCCAACCATACGCATTGAATAAAGGATCCAAATGAGATCCAGGTAGGAAAAACGGGACTCCACCGTCTCCCATCTCCCTCACGCAAGGACAGAAAACATAAATTACCACCCACTGCCAGCGACAACCTAGTTGACTGCATTCTTACTTCAATTTCCATCCTGATATGCCACACAATGCTTATGTTTTCATTGAGAGAAAGATTGTATTATCTAATTAAGGCCAATCACCCTTGCGGTCAATTAGAAAAATGGTCCTACTTTGACAATTCAAGTATATCTTGTCTTTTAGGAAGATAGCTACAAATCCAACCCCATGATTTGAAGCTCGGACACAAGACATAATGATTACCTCACGCTCCTAGCTCTGAAAGGCATCTACCGTAATGATATATAAACCTTTTCCTTCATCAGATTTGAGGACAACATCAAACTCTCGGTGCAAACATTTCAGCTGTAGCTTGCAAGGTGTGATAATTCCAACAGAAACCTTTATGCCTGCCAACTTAGTGACTCGTTGAAGAAGCTCATATAATTGCAAAGCTAGGGCAAGGGAAAAAAATATAATGGCGCATAGGCTAGGAGAAGCGTAAGATAAATGTTTTCTTCATTCAGTTGGGTGGAACGCATTAACTGCATAAGACTAGCCACAACGACCTCCTCATTCCAATCTCACGTAAAAGGACAAGGACGTAACCATGAAAGTCGATGCCGAACAGGGGCATTACAATGTGGTTGGGCCTTATTGAATGAACTCCTACAATAAAGGAAATAAAAAGTCTTAAATATGTGAAAATTATAAAATTTGTGAACTGATTTGGAGAAAAGAGTGTCGTTGGATCAAGTGAGGGTATTTTATATATAATAGATACCTCCTATATGAAAATTCAGCCTTTGGATGGGTTTTATTTTGTTGTTAATCCTAAAGGATGGATAACAATCCTAAAGAAGAAAACTATGTCTAAAAGGAGGATTTTGGACAATGGGGATCGAGGTAGTACATCCATGAGGTGAGGGAAAATCCTAATTATCAAAAATGAAATAATGAATTTTCCTTTCTCATTGTTTTTACATCTTCTAGTTTCGGTAGCGAATGATAGGAACATGACCCCAAGAAACAACATAAGGATGAGGGATTCGAACATATGTAAGTTTCACTATTTACATGTGATATTGGTGAAGGAGACTCTATGATGTGATTAGCTAGCCCACCTTTCCACCCAGGACATGAATGTGTGCCACTCCAAGACTAACTAAAGTTATCCTCTGTTTTGGATCACGCGTACGTGTGATCACTATACCCATACAAGATTTAGTATCTCGGTCTAAATTTTTCCTCTGGTGGGACTACATGTGAAGGGGTTGGCCAAGTATGGTGAGGGTTCCTTACTCTTGTGCAAAGATTGGAGAATTATAGCTTTTTTATTATTATTCTATGAGGGGTGGCAGGTATTTTTGTTGAATATAGTTGTAAGTGCCCTCATTGATATGAATGCAAGATTAGAATCATACACATGAAACGTGGGTTGTTGTTGTTACAGGTAGTAGCTATAAGAGGAGTGTAATGCCCCGTTTGGTGGTTACCCAGGTTCTTGGCGTAGTGACCTTTCCCTTGTTGGGCGTCGAACAACTATGCGTAATTCTGTTGTCTTAGACCTTGTCTCAGCGATGTTTTAGCACCTTCCCCTCTCCTTCTGGCGTCCTCGAGTTTTTATCGACACCTCCCTTTTGTGGACTGTGTAATGTCCTGTGCGTTATCCTTTTTACAAGGGATCTTGTTGTTGCATTATTAAGCTCAATCGTTGGTCCTAGGTTAATGTGGGTAGAAATTATATATATAATCATAATAGGTAATGGTAATGATGTTATTTTAATTTAATGATCGATCAACCCTTATTTTATAAGTATTATTATTTTACCTTAATTTCGATCATCATCGATATTTTATATTAAGTATCTCTATAGCATTTCTTCTAGTTGTTTCGTCTAATCGTGTTGTAGGGTGAACCCCGTCCCGCGCTGAAGAAGGCGTTGCCTGTCTTGGCGCCATGGTAGTCTTTGCTCCGTGTTCATCTTGAGTGTAACTACCTAATTTGTTCCCCCCCCTTCGTGTCGTTGTTGACGCTTCTTGTACTGGCCTCCGCGGCGACCGTTACTGTTTTCCCTTTTTAATGAAATTTTTTGCGTGTTTGAAGCCTGGTAGACAGCTTTGTAGGTAGGTTTATAGTATTTTAGGTATATCCCCTTTTGAAAAAGAGATTGCTTATATTTTGTTTTTTACAAAAGGGGATTGCTATGATAGTCGCCTCATTGTCTTCTATTAATAAGTGTCGAGTTGGGACGTCGACATTATTAATATTTTACATAGTTTTGCCTAGGTTCTGGTATTCCCTTTCAGTTGCTTTTAAAAAAAAAAAAACCAACAAACTAAAGGGTTTAGTAGTTCTTTAATCAATATTGTGTATATCTTATATATACTTTACACCTATAAAATAAGATAAATCCCATAAATAACAAGGAAACTAAAAATCAATCATGGAGTGTTACGTGGAAAGAGGGGGGTGGTATGTGTTGGGACCGACAGGTTGGAGGGGACAGTGTTTTAAATCAAATTCTATCTACTTTTTCCTAAGGCCCTAACCATCCCATCTCCCCCCCTTCTGCCATCCTAGCCTGGACGTGGCCATCTCCCACCTGGCCGTACACCTCTGCAACGCCCCACCTTCATTTATTCCTGTGATTTACAATATCTCTTGCTCTTTTGCTAACCTGGCTCTCCTCTTTGACCTGTTTCTGGCTGCATGAGCAGGACCGGAGAGTTTGTTGTTGGATTTGGGAATGAATGGCGTTGAAAACCCCAATCCAATGTGAGTCGCGGTTTTGAGCTCTTCAGTTGTTGTTCCTCTCCTTGACACATGGTCCGATAGGCTGTTTTTTGCAACGATTTTCCAGTTGTCGGGTCGTTGAGTATTCGGAATGGGCGTGAATGTTTTGGGTATTAATGCTTTCGCCTTGTTGGCAGGCCACCTGCGTATCTTTGTCCCTGCTTCGTGCTTTAGAAATTATTTTAGTGGGGACCAGTTTTTTTTTTAACATTCCTTTGTCCTTATCTACAATGCCGTGGACTGTGGATCCTGCGCAGCCCAAGTTTTGCTGTGAATGGAGTCTGAGAGCTTCAACAACTGGAAACGAAGGGAACTTTCTCCATGCGTGGACGCTGCAAGTGTATGGTGGTTGGAGTGGAAGGCCGACAAGCCTAGTAATTAGACTATTACCTCCACTTCCTATGGTGCTGCGAGGTGTGTTCTTGTCCGGGGATCCACAGCAGTCCTGCAAACATTTTTCGCACACAGGCCTCAGGCACTACACAGTAAGGTAGAAGCCTTTTTGAGACGCTCTTCCCAGCAGGTTGTCCACTGAGTATTGTTCGTATCAACTGCATCCTCAAAAATGTCTCTGGATTCTCCTTCGATATTTTTTTTATCAATGATTAAGTGACAGTGGAGTGTTACCAGGAAACCTGATGAATTTATTGCAAAGATTCTCCTATGGAGATGGCTTTTAACCAGGCATGTGAACCTTCCCTTGCCAATCTTTGCTACCTTTTACTATTCATGAAGTAAATGTCCTTCATTTTTACTGTTCTGGCCTTTAAACTGGGCTTCTAACTTTTTCACTTTAATCGACCCCGATTGAAGACACGGAAGGAGCTGTTGGAGTTCGTTTTTGTCTTTTTCATACCCTGATATCGAACTTGATATCATGGTTACCTTCCTTTTCTACCACCTTCCAGTCTTTTTTCTTTTCAAATAAGATAACTCTATGTGATAGCAAAGATGGTGGACAAGTTTCTTTATACTGTGGTGTTAAGATCTTTACTGGTGGCTTTCTTGCGTAATTCTTAAATTCAGGTGACGTTTAGAGACAAAAGTGAAGACAATGTCCGTTGAGTTGCGATTCTCCTAAACCGTAGTAGCAGATATCAACCTTTGATCCAGAATAACATTAGGGGATATTTGTAGAATTTGGTCGACTCATGGCCAATTTCTAGGGTAATGTTTGTTTTTGTCTTGGTAAAAGCTTTTCTTGGGTTGAATCTGTGTGTAGAACCTCGCATAGTGGAGCTATGTTTTCTTAGCGCCTACGTGAGTGAAATATTGCTGCTCAATACAGATCCTGTAAGTGAGTCACTGTATCATAAGATAAAAGATCAATCGACTCATGTAGTACAGATGTTTTCTTTGAGGCACTATGAGGATAGGTCGATAGACTATCGTGAAATAGATTGGGTATTCCCAACTATTCATATAATGTTTGATTAGAACAAGAGAAGGCTTGTTTCGAAGAGGGAGGGGGGGAGTCTGGGGAAGTATTTTGCTTGTATTCCTCCTTCGCTGAATGTAACTTGGTTGATTGGTGACTCGGAGTTGGGTCACGGTAGAGGATCTTGTGTCGATTTTCACTTATTTTTCAACACTATCCCGTGCTTGTTTATATTTCAGTATCGATGAATGGGTTTCTACTTTAAATCCATTATGTAGCTTAGCAACCTTCATAATTCATTAGGGACTGTCTGGTAAGTGTTTGACTGAGGACAGTATGAATAGAATGTTTACGCTTCTTCGAATTGGGTTAGACTTTATGACAATGGAAAGTAGGAATCGACCCGAGTTACAATATTTTAGTGAGCTAGTCTTAACTCCTTACATGATCATCCGAGGGGTGGATTCGGGTTTATTACTGTATTCTGTGATAGTAATATAACAACCCTTTGGTTGTAAAGCCTTCCTTCTTATCCTTGCTTTGTGTATCCAACTATAGTTGTTGAATGTAAGTTAGTTGGTAGAATCTTATTTATTGAATTCTTGAAGAAATAATAATTAGGTTCGGTGCATTACTTGGTATACTTGAATCTTCAGATTCACAGTTATTTGTTTTTGGAGTATTATAAAAATCAAAATTATGTTTGGTTATTCATCGGTTGAAGTTTAACTTTTAATCTTTGACTGATGTTTTTTGTTCATATAGGTTAGGGCCTCTATTCTTCCTAAAACAAGATGTGTGTTAATGCAGTCTTGTTACGCAAGCCATGTTTGAATATGTTTAGTCATTTTGACTGATCTTTCTCCTTTTGGTTAATATATAGAATATGTTTTGGGTGTTAGATTTCCAATCGACTAATCATAGGCTTAATGACTGCAATCTCAATACTCCCCTCCAGCCTTTTTGTCTTCACAATAGGCTCAACCTGATTATCTTTGGAATATCTCTCTCACTGAATATGGGGATTCCTCCTAGTTGGCTGGTATAAAATCTCTTCATCTGTGAATATATTGATGTTAGTGGTTTGGTGATTTGATCCATTCTTGAAGTTTAGAAATTTTACTTTCATGAGATTATAACATTTAGCTACTGTTTCGGAGGGTAGTCCTGAACTGCTCACGTTCTAGCGAAGTGCTCAATCATTTTAATATTTGTGCAGGGTTGCATTATGCGAGTAGACTAGAGGAAAAGTGTCAAAGTTCATCTTAACATTTATAAGTTTCTTGT
>JAHRHJ020001895.1:0-16547 GCA_019776745.2 Taxus chinensis
TTTTTTCAAAAAAAAAATTGTCAATCAACAAATGAAAAATATGAAAAAATGTAATAAATTATTATCCAATTTAATATTTTTAAAATCCAATACAAGTGTTATGAGATTTATATTTATATACATTTTAAAAATAAATTTTCATAAAGATCAATTATAATGATAGACATTCTACAATGAAAATAAAGGGTGACACATAATAGTTTGATCATATAAATTTGTGTTCTCATTAAATTTGAGACTGTTTATTCATCATCTAAAAGTTTCTTTTTTCACTTTGAAAATTCAATCACAAAATAGTAATATCTTGACCATATGGTAGAGTTTGTGACCCTTTAAAAAAATATTAACAAATGATAGCTTTGAATAGAATGTGATAAAATTATTATTTGCCACCCTTCAAAATAAGAGTCTGTACAATTATATAGTTAAAATAAATATATTTAAGATATTTGTAGAAATAATATTAAAGTGTAATTTTTAAAACGGAGTAAAGATTGTAAAATAAAAAATTAACTCACATCTACATATTGAAATCATAGACATGAACACTATCAAATAGATTTTGTAAGATAGTATAGTTTAAATAAAATAGATAACAACATGCACTATCTAGAAACACAATTTATAGACAATAAAAATTGGAAATGTACGCTTTAATAAAATTTGATTGATGATACACTCTTGCTATGATAAATATCATCTCTCCATTCCCATTTAGTGTTTTACAAGGTCTCTTACTTAGCTAGTTTATCCTTGCACATTGACATGTTAAAAAATTCTTAGAATACAATGCAAAAAATACATAGAAAAATGTTAGTTGGAAAACTATAGAATTCATTGTTTTTCCCCAATCAAGGTCATACAGTTTTATCTAGAATTTGTATCTGGTCATATCCAACCTATACATTCTTGGACCGACATGTCTTCCAACCTTGCTTTCAGATTAATATATTTTGTTGGGTCTAACACTTCAACTAGGTTATCGTTTCTTGGATATATCATCTACGAAGTCCTTATAAAAGAAAGAAAACACTACCTCATATGCTAAAATTGAAATCATATTACAATATATTTATACACTCACTTCATACACTTGCAAAAGGAACTCACTTCTCCATAAATATTGCAATATAACATCTACAGTTATTAGGGAAACACCCACATCAGATGTAAAGCTTCTTACCAAGTCAAGACAACATTTTATCTCATTTGCAAGCACTCAAACATCTCTCCTCCAAGTATTTCTTGCAAGAATTAATGTCAAAACAAGCATTATCAAAGAAGTGGCCAAAACTATTTGATCTATGTAACTATCACATGTTAGGTGAAGATCGACGTGTTGTTTGTGGGCTCTTGGGTCTAGTGCCACGTTGGTGATGAATAGGGTTCCCACAACCCAAGTAATTTTTTTTTGTAGGACTCTTTATCCATGTAGTTTGAGATGATGTGTTTAGAGAGATTTTCTACATAATCCACAAATAGGGTTTGACAGTGACAGAAAAATCCAAGAAGCAAACCACCACAAAATATTACAAGAGCATAAATAAAGAAGGCCCAAGAAAGTGTAGAAGGATTTAGATTGTATAATATGGTGCCAATTTGTGGTGGTTTGTAGTTACAGTCTTAGTTGCAAAGCACTTCTATGTTCAGATATCCATGTTCTTGCATTACCCAATCTTAGAACATTCTAAAATCCTCTATAATAAGCCAAGTACACTCATTCCTATTTTTTCAAGTTCATATCATGGATTGCATGTTTTAGAATGCTATTTTTATATTATAGAGTTCATATTAGAAGTTAATTAATCAAAATAGACCCATGTATCTAACTTGCATCCATTTAGTGTAAATATGACCTGAATATTTAATCAAATGTAGATTAACAGAATAGTAGTCTTAATCTAAAAATTATATAAACAAAATTATTATGGGAGGAGGTGCTAAACACAAAACTACAAACGAAAATTCTTCTAACTAATATTTGTTATTAAAAGTGTGGAGAATGACATAAACAATATGACAAAAAGACAATAACACCACATAGTTACATATCAACATCTTATTTGATATACTTAAATTTTTGTAACAGAAATATAATATATGGTTATGATAGATAACTGAATAAATTTTCTCCTATTAATATAAAATATTCATAGGGATTATAATGGTCAACCGTGATGTGTTGTGAATGAATTTTTTCTTTTTGATATATAAGATTCATCGGCATTATAATGGCTACCCATGGTGTGTTGTGAAAATCTTGCAAGATATAGAAAATTTGTAGGTGTTCATCTCCATGTCTATTGTTATTTGAATGTCTTCATGAAATATGTAATCAAATCCTAGTGACATGCCCTTATGTCTAAAATAGATGGATTCCTACCTCTAAAAGAAAGATACACGTTTTGTTCATCATTGCATTTATTCACAACAAATGGTTTCTTTGACTTACACAACTATGTTGAATTCATTGAATGTTGTTAATATCCATTACAATGTAAAACATTAAAGATAAAATACCTCATTAAACCTAAGTTAATATTAATTACACGCCCCAAAATTTCTTCTCTATAAGGGGCAAAAGATTATTCTTACTACCAACTTGTGAATAGCAGGTTAAGTTTTTAAATGGTACAATAAACCAAATTAAATCTATTCTAGATATAAAGTTGGCCACAAAACTACCTAACCTACCATTTTTTTTAGTAATCAAAATTTAATAACTAGATTTGCCATACATGTGATGATAATTGCCCATAACATGTCTTTATCTCTACAATTTTCTGCTACAATTGCATATGAATTCTCCCCAAAATAGTGTGAGCTTTAACTATCCAAAAACACAAGCGCAAACATTATAAAAAAATAGTATTGACATTAAAAGTGTTAAATAACAAGAGTATACTTTCATAGGTGTCTACTAGCATGTAAAATAACAAATTGTATTTATTAATGATAACCATTGACATAAGGTATGGAGAGCGGAGGGTGCAAAAGGTGCAAATTTCGTGAAAAATGCAAAGCGAGTGGAAAAGGAGTAGAGGGTTTTGGAACAGGCGAAGACGAAAGAGGATATGCAGAATCCAACCATTTTTTAGATCAGTTCCCTGGGGGAAATTACAGAAGAAGAGGGAAAGATGGCTCGGATGCCTAACACCAAAATGAATCTTCCAATCCAGAATCTTGGTGCTGTGGTAGAAGGCGTTATCAAAGCAACTTCCCGCCAATATTAAAATTTGAAAATTATTTCCCTCTCATTGGTGTAAACGTTGTCCCATTGGGTTTGAAGAATAACCATAATTCTCCAGAGACTATCCTACCCCCATCTTCAAGTAATGGGTTGCCTTCTCCATCTGAATCTAGAAGGATCGTCTGCTACAAACCAAATGAGGAAGGTGAATTTCGTTCATATTCTTATCTCCAATCCAGTGTCCTCCCAAACTCTGAGATTAGTTGTGTTCTTGGTTAGTTTCAATTTGGGAGCCTCTCATAGATGGAAAGAGGTAAACAAAAAATTTATGGATATCATGCATAAGATGGCCCACAAGACCAGGTACAACATTTCATTGTATATAACTGAGGGAATTATAAAGGATACAAAGGATCATAAGGAGAAAGGAGAAAAATTACTTGGGGTTCTGTCTTTATAATGATTTTATTTTGGGATATTGGGGTACTAGACGGACCAAAAGAAAATATGTGGGAGCACCCCATTGAATACAAGTCTCCAACAAAAAGTTTTTCCATGTATAATTGTGATCATGTAATTACAAATATTTAAAAAGTGCACCTTAAGAAGTGGTATATAAGAATGCATGAGGAATTCAAAAATGAATGGTGCATGCCTCGAGCTTTTCCATTGTTATTAAATGGACAAGAAGATTTTGTAGTGATGCAACACTTCTGCCTTGCAATATTCTTGCTAAATAATGGGGAGATGATGCCATGGTGCAAAATTCCTTTTGTAATCACATCCAAGTATTTCAAGTACATACTAAATATAATTAAGAATGTGTGACACTTTAAGTTTAATGCAGAAAGGGTTGTCCTGGACTACCATAAGCTGCGCAAGAGATATGGGTATGTATCAAAGGTAGTATATGTGGAGACAATGGAGACAAATAGTATGGACCTTAGCCCAATTATGACCTTGGTAGTTGTCAAAGAAGAAGAGCATAAGGGCGATGCAAAGCATGAAAATGGGAATAAGGAGAAAGAAGGGGAAATGAAGAAAAATTAATTGGGGAAGGCCAAGGAATTGAAGGGTAAACAAGCCGTGTGTAGTTACACATTGCATAAGAGACCCTACAAAACTAATTCGCAAGAGGCGGAAGTGAAGGAAACCTCAACGAGTACCACATATGTCTTACCTAAATGACTGAACAAAGTTGTTAAGGGACATATATCAAATTTCAGTACCAACAAAAGACCTATTCTATTAGGAAATGTTTTACAAGGTTGAGGCCTTTATGCACACAAGGAAGATGTTTTTGTGGAAGATGTATACCCATATGAGTATCCAGAAATTCGAAGTAAGAAAGGTTTCATTTTCAGAGATGAAACTGAAGAAAGATCCAGGAAGGGTATTCCCTATAATAGACTCCACTAAGATCTCAAAAAAACAAACATGTAAAATGCTAAACAAAATGGCCTCTGAAGTTGGGAGAAGGAATATCGATAAAGGGGCCACAATAAAGAGGATGCAATAGGATATAGAGTGCAAAAGGGTTGAGGAACCAACAACTTGTGAAAAATTGATCAGATGAGAAGAAGATAATAGATAACACGTACAATAATGTAGCTGATATAGTTAATAATATTATGTGTGCATACCTAAACTTGGTGGAACATGCTAAATAAGAATATGATATAGAAATGGAGTATTTGGAGGATCTTGGTACACTTGTTGTTAATCAAGGTAAAAAGTAAGTTGGGGCCATTAGCAGAAGAGTTGTAAAAAATGAATAAAGAAGAGGTAGAGAAAAATATTGAAGAATATGAAATGCTCATCGTGGAGGTAAAAGAGGTTGTGCAGAAGGAAGAGAAATTTTTTGAAACTGTCATGATTTTTATTCGATATGTAATACATGCACTACAATTAAAGAGGAAGAGTTGAAGAAAATACAGACCATGATGAAAACCAATAAAATTGAGTGTGAGAAGGTAATGTAGGAGGATTTAGAGAAGAGAGAGTTAATAAAGGCCAAGTTTTACGCTCTTGATGAGAGGCTCAAGGAGATCCATCTTATGGTGATGCACAAGATGGATAGTTTGGAGAGTCTTGCAACACACTTGGATGTAATGATTAAGGAGATGAAGGAGAATATTGACGAGATAAATTTGGAGAAGGTACCAAATATTGTGGAAACATCACCATACAAGGCCTCTAAAGAGCTTGAAGGATGGAAGTAGCTAGAAGATATAATAAACAAAGAGTTTCTAGAACTCCTCCCATCACCTAAGGATTGAATATTGAATGCGTGTGGGGAGAGAATATTTATCATTTTTGATTCATTAGGTAGTTTCCATATTTTTTATTCTTCATATATTCTTTCATTCTTCCAACTATTCTTTGAGGAATTATTCTTTGATTCTTTGATATTGTCTGAGAACATAACAATACTCCTAGTGTGGGGTAATGTAGGATTAAAAGTGGTTAAGTATAAGTCACGTGACCGGCAGGTTGGAGACCACATGTAGGAAGCATGTGCGCAAGCATATGAAAATTATAGAGTTAAGTCAATGTGTGAAGGTATGCGTGCAAGGGGATGAAGATAATAGTGCATGAAGGGTTCACACATATACACACAGAGGTTACAGGACTTGGCCAAATTTCCAATAGAGGATAAAAATAGGAAAATAAGGGTTGGCGTAGAATGCAATGCACACCCAGAAATAGACATGGAAAGGTAAAAAGTACATGAAAAGGAGGAAAGAATGATGCATGGATAAAGATAAATATAGGAATAAAGTGTGGATGAGGCCAAGCTAATTATAACACGAAATAGAGGATAAAGAAGGGGTCCAAAGTCATGCAACCTATATTTAGGATGTCTATTATTTTGGTTAAAGCATGTGAGTAGTGAAGAAAATTTACCACTGGGTGTAAATATGTGTTGTTGTCCTTTGTAAGAAGAGTTATATGGATAGTGAGAGATAGTGAGAGTTCTAATCTCCATGTGTTAGTCTTGACTAGAAACCTTGGTATGTAAGTTTGTCGTGCATAGATTGTGTGCTTGGATGTAATCAGTTGTGAGTATATGTAATATATGTTATTATGATTATGATGTTGGGAAAAAAAAGATAATGAGAGGGGGGTGAATCAGTCTATTAAAACTTTAAACCATTTCAAATTCATCATTCATTATCAATCACATATCCATTCATCCATACAAAAACCATATGTGTGATTAGTTAAGCATTGAATACACCATACACAAGAACAAGAGGAAGAGAGTACACAAGAAAACCAAATATATGTGGGAAACCATCAAGAAGAAGAAAAACCACTAAAACTTTGTTGTTATCATGCACATCAAAGAAATTTAGTGAAATCACCAACTTTAGAAGGAGAACCAACCCCTAGTTTAGTAGAGAACCAACCCTACAAGGATCCCCAACCCCTAATTTAGTGAAACACCCACTCCAAAAGGAGGCTAAAACCCCCTAAGAAATACCAAGAACCAACTTAGCCACATGAATATATTTGATCTCTAATTTTTCTTCTGCCACAACTGATGGAGATCACAATTTCAGCTCATAAACCCTAGCTCACACACTAGGTATTCAAACTTGCACTATCTTGCTCTTTCTTCACTTGTATTTACTATAACTTCTTGACTTCATGTATTTAATAACTCTTCAAACTATCATGTTATTCCTTAGCCTTAAAATCATGCTCTCATACCTTTAAAATACCTTCCTCTAGGTCACACACCTTCCCTCCAAGAGTACTAGTTCAAAAATGAACCCAAAACATCACTTTTATATGTTTTTCTTCTCTCCAACCAAAATGAGGTCAGTCTCTCATGATAATTTCAACTCATAAATCTCTAAAAAATTCAAAAATTTTAATTACAATAGTTACATATGACCCAAATAGGTCGGCCTAGCTAAAACCCCCATTTATATATGCCAAAAATGGCTCAAAACCCTATGAACACATTCTTAAAAATGCCCTTACATCAAATAAATACATAGTAATGACCCATAAATCCCTTAAATATGATTAAAAAATCATAAAAAAATTATATGGTCACAATTAATATCAACCAATCAAATTATTTCATTTACTGGGCCCAGTTCCTTTTGCAATTCTCAAAACAGTTGTTTCATGCACCCTTCATCACCCTAGAAACTTCATAAGGCCACAAAATCACTTCAACAAGCGAAAACCATGCCATGTAAACAATTGATGGAAATATAATAAATTTTAAAACACTTATAAGTAAGTTATAATTCATGAAACATCCATCTATTCAAACCACAACTACATTTGCCTTCACCAAAATAACCTGCCAAAAACATTGTTTCCAAAGGTTAGATCATAAAAACATATCTTCATACATTAAATACATATAATTTGATTCATTGGATGAAAATTTCATCCCTCTTCACATTCCAAGTGATATAAAGCATAAAACAATCCATCTCATGCTTCAAACAACATCAAACTTGCACCAGAACACATGTTGTCTTGAACTATCAAAAATATTCTTGTAAAAATAATGCCCTGAAAACCATGTCAAATGACCTCATCATGATGAAAAAATAATATCAATATGAATATATATTAATCCAATTTCCAACACAACTTGAATCACCTTCAAACTCCACCTGTAGCTCAAGTTATGCTCATTTTACTGGACCCTACTATTTGAGACCTCAAAACTGCCCTTTGACTAGTCAACCTATTTGTACCTCAAAACACCATGTAACTACATGAACTTGTCCTGAAACCTCTATTTAAATCAATAAAAACTCCATAAATCATACACCATCAATTTTTCATGCTACTCCTTTGGACAACCTTGTCCTAAAACCTTCTTCTTAAGAAACTGTTATTTATAGGTGGGGCCCACTCATCACCATGACCTCAACCATACATTTATGGAAATATGAAAGAGTCCTATACAACATCCAATAATCAATTTTTTATTAACCAACCAAAAATGGATCATTATACTTCACTTTCTGCAAACTGCTCCTAGCTAGGGTTTAATTAGGGTTTTAGACCACTTTACCTTATTAACATTCGTTCATAAAATCCTGACGATCAAAAAACCTCATTATTTTTATGAAACATTATAAAATAACCATAAAATATTCCTTTAAATCCACAAGATCCCATGCAAATCACATTGTTCACAACGAGCATTTGAAGTTCAACTTTGAGCTGGAAATACACTTGATTTTGACCATGTTTCTCATAAACTGTCATATCTTACAAAATTCACATCATGGGAACCTGAAATTTTTCTCAAACCACTATGAATCATCCCTATAACATATCCAATCATCATAATGTTAATTCCATACCTCAATTTATCCATCCTATCTAAGACTTTCAAAGCTTCACCTTAGGGATTCTCACTGTAGAAACTAGGGTCAACTGAAATAATGTAATAACTAAACAAGAAACCTATGTGATGACCCAAACATACATGATATGCCATGATACACCTGTATACATCCTTCCATGAGCTCATATGAATTCAAACCACATTATCACACCTCCAAGTTGTTATACCCGCTCCCAATGAGCACCTGTAACAAAGTGAAACACATGTACTTGCACTATGAAACTACTGTGAGTTCCCAAAAACCCTCAAAACATGTTATCCATCATGTCAACATGTTTACCAAGCATCGAGAAATCTCATATTGTCATATTTCATCTCTTAAGCACTTGTATGGGCTTGCTAGATCAAGCACACCTCATTGAATCCCATTGTGGTAGCTAATGTACATTTGAACTAGTGTGTTAGTATTATATACATCATCATGAAATCATCATACAACATTCACTTTATCATTAATGTGGTTTTTCATCAATGAAAAAATCTATTAGGACCACATGCCAACAATCTCCCCCTTTTTCATTGATGGAAAACACCCTGAACTTCTCCCCCTTTTACATTAATGAAAAAGGCATACATGTAGCTTACTTTCTTCACCCTACTTCAGATTTATACCACCATGCTTTGGTTAGAAACATCAACCAAAGGTCTCAAAATGACTCCATTTCTTGATTTTTTTTTCTCAAAAATTGATTCTTGCCTTTATTTTAGGCATGCAAATACCAAGCTCCCCTTGGAAAAAGAACTTCCAACATCTGAAAATCATCAGTAAAGCATGAAAAATCATAATCTCACCTTGTTTGGGGATAAAATTCCATTATCCACCTCATAAGCATGCAAAATAAGCAACTTTTCTTCTCTACCTTGTTTTTTCTTTCTTGACAAGACTATAGCACCCTAAAATCTGAGTCATATCCTTCTCACACATGCCAACAATGTTAGTTTCATCATCTGAAAAAGATTCAAAAATTAATTTTTGAGAAATTTCCACCATCTTTAGGTCTAAAAACATGTTTTACCAATAATTTCTTTTCTCACCATACCATTCTTGATACCAAGGGTCATAAACAGTCCTTTTAGAGCATTTTCATCCAACTTTGACATGTCTATAATATGCTATTCATATATTATCATGACCAAATAATACTCCCCATGGGCTTAAGACCACTAAAATCTATCACCCAAGTACAAAAGTCATACATCCTACCTTGATCAATTCCCTAGAATTCACTCTTGACACTTTTGCAAGGTTCTAAAGCATCTTCTTAGTCTTATACAATCACATTAGATGAAATAATGCAGTCAAGGACTAAAACAACTAAACGTAGGTGCATGCATCCACTTCATACCTTTGAAGACATAAAATCACTTTGGAGCATCTAGATTTTCCTCAAACATATCTCCCTTGCCTATGATAGATTCACACACAACTATATACATCTAAGAAACATCTTAGAACCTATAAGAACAACTTTGTAAGCTATATGGGTACTGTAGCAGTCCACCTTGAGGTCCTTGACCAAAAATTTGACTCAACATGGCTTATTCAAGCCAAGACACCATTTCTCATGTCATCATGCATGTTGAAGATTATAACACTTATTTTCTTCTTTCTTAGAACAACTCAAAGGAAGAGGTCAACTCAAAATGGAGCTATAGTCTTCATTTCACCTTTAACACAATCTATAGTACCTTTTGAGCTTTGATTTTAACTTGATCCATCATTCCTTATTTAAGTAAGTATCTCCTTATTTCTCAAAGACTACATGTTAACACCATTTTTTTCCTTATCTCATACTGAACAGAGGTTCAAGTGAAGCAAAAACTTATACACATTTGGAGAGAGAGAGGTCAACACTCAGACTTTCGTCAAACCCTCATACTCTGTTTTGCATTCCTTAATATATACTGACTTATTACTTCACATATCCAAAAGCATACCTTATGAACTCTTATCAACTTTGATCAAACGTTAAACACAAATTTATTATAATACAAGCCTTCATAGACCTCCTCTTTCGAGCACACTTCCCAAGTTGTTGTGATACCTACAAAACCTTCAGTGGACTATAAGATTATCCATTTCATAAAATTTCATTTGTAAGTTTTCAAACCTTCATGGATCAGAGCTTCTTTTCATGTATAACCCTCCAAATATCTTCATAATGTAACAAAATCTCATGTTATACCTTGATGACTCCACACACTTTGCACTTATAGATAATCAACATTCTGAGCTCCTCATAAGTATTGTTGTCTTGTAGGTATCCTAATTGCACAAGAACAAAATTTTGAGAGTTAACACTACACATTTCAAACAAGTACTACTAAGTATGAAGAAATTCTCTTTAAAGAAAACTTCAGGTCTTCTTTTACCCATGCTTGAAGGTCCTTAAGACTAAGACAAACCATTTTCACATCGAGTTGACCATCATACCTTCATTTAGACATCTTATACCATGTCTCTCACCTTAATAGATCATCTTTAGCATTATAAGAGACCAACATGAAGTCAAAGAAACACTCTCAACAATACAACAACTATAGCTTGTATTCAGATCTATGAGCCATGATTTTTATGCAAATATACACATCTTTTGCATCAAAAACTTTTACTTGACTTCAATATTGTACCTTGCACACTGATTTCACAAACCCTTGTCCACATGTTTACATCTCCTTGAGGGAATTTTAGACCATCAATAATCTTAAAAGAGCATCCATACTCATAACAAGACATGCTCATGACCTTGTGCAAGAAAAGACAAAATTAGACACAAACCCTATAGCTCATTACATTTTACATCTCTTGACTGTTGACACAATTACATTCCTAATACATTCTCAAAGTCCTTCCTAATTATATCTTGCACATTTTTCTTATATTAAAGTCCACCTCAAGTTTCACAGACTTCTATACCTTTACTCCTTTCAAACTTGACTCAACATCTTCCCTACCACCTGTAGGGTCACATTATTAGAAAAAAAAACCTTAGAACCCTGAGATTAGATCTTAACTCAGAGCACAATAAAAATTTGAAATGACTCCTTCAAAAATTTATGAAAGCTCAGACTCAGTTATATTAGCTCTCCAACCTTCTATGACTTAGAACTTAAACAAACTTGCTCTACTCTTGATTAGCATCTTCATGTACTAATACTTATTTAAAGGCCTGTTACTTTCCTTGATAATTCATACTTTGATATATATAATTAAAGGGAAGAAAGAGTTCATTGAGGACTCATAACACCATAAAATTCTTCTTGCACAGTCAACAAGCCTCTATAGCAGAGGTACACACACTAATTTCTTGATGCACACTATTTAAGTGGATAACTGACTTCAAGCCTCTTGAAGATACACCGATGTCTAGACTCACCACCTCATGAAGCTTTTGAGGAGAAAACATAGGGTCATAGTGTTCAAACCATTATCAACCTTCTCAAAATACCTTGTCACAGTCTTTGTTCGTATTTCACTGTCATTCCATAACCTGTAGGATCAACTAGAGACTCCTTCTGTAATGTGAAGTCACTTACAGTCATTTACATTACTTTGAGTCACTTGCTCAAGAAAACACAGAAATCCTTGACCTTATTAGAGACCCTTAGCAACTTTTCACCTTGATTACTGGTTTCATATTATCTTGACATGAAGGTACATCTCTGACTGTGAAATACTATACTTCAAGGACCTTACATGAATCTCAACTCCCCTTGGGAGTGTATATCATCTTAATATGAATTTATCTTTGTAAATGATCATCAAAATTTCATGAGATAGCTTACTGACATGAAGTGAAATTTCATAAAATTGCTCTTCACTAGTCATATTTGAGACTTTGACAAAGTGATTTCAAACACCTCTTGATTTTCACAAAACATTAAATGTTGATGCTTAGACCACTTGAAATGACAAAACTTATGACACCTTTGAAAGTTACTTTCCATCAAGTCTTGAACATATATTAATATAAAGACCTCAAAAGGCCTTCACTGACTATCATTATGACATTTAAAATGACTTAAACAACATGACATGAGACCATGGATCCCTAAGACACCTCCTTTTAGTACATTACGCACTTGACTTGACATATTAAAAGACTCATTGATGAATGTACTGACTTATCTCATTTTTTAGGAACAAGATACCTTAACATGTATTAACACTTGCAAAACATGATTAACAACATTATGATAGGAGAATCTGACAACCATAGTGAAATAAACCTTGGAAAGTTCCATTTTCAATATTGACAACTCAGACATAGAGGGTATACACAAATTAGGCTTCATGATGAACCTTCATAACTAATAAATTGACCCATTTTTATAATTTTGTGGCATCTAAAGAAACAAGAATGAACCTTATACAACTAATAATGATGCACTCCATTATTTTATAGCTCCTAATTCACACATTTGATGTTTTGGACAAAACACAGTCTTCAAGGCCTTATACACAGACACCTACACCTACCAGGGATTTAAGATACATAAATAGGTCATATAACATACCTTACATTACTGGAAGTTATTTCCAATATACCATTCTTCCTCCATTTGATGTTTTTTTAGAAGCATAGAGAATACATGTAAATTTCATTGGATCACTACATCACCTAAAACTCAGGTGATTCTCAAGGCTCCATCTTCCTTCTATCCACTTTGGTTTCAATTATTAGAACCTTCTTTCTCTTCTTGTGTTTATGTGCATGTATGCATATGTGCACGTGTGTGCGTGAAGTGTGTATATGTGTGCATGCATGTGAAAGTGCATGGTTGTGCATGGGTATGTGTGTGTGTGTGTGCACGTGTGGGTATGCGCGCGTGTCTGTGTACATGTGTGTGTGTGTGTGTGCACACGCGCACGCGGTGCATGTGTGTTGTGTGTGGTTATTTTATTATTACAATGAAAGTGATTAAAAACCTTCATGTGTAATGAGAACAATTTCAACTTGATGATAACACATGTATTAAAGAGTAGCTTGAATATAATAATGTAACTGGGTAATAATTAATGGAGGATGAATGTTAAATTTTAAAAATTTGTTGGATGGATTAAAAATAATAATTTAATAAAATTTATTGGAGATGATTATAATTATCTTGTCAAGATAAAATACCAAATTTGATAAATCCTTTGTATGGATATTATTTTAGTATATGAGATTAGGATTTGTAATATAAAGCTATTATTTGTTTGTACTCTTGATCATTAAAATGATAGTTTAAAATATTGACGAAATAATATTATTTTTTAATTTTAGTCAAAAAAAATCCTTGGGTGAATTTAATGGTTGAGTGGTGATTACTTGGACAATCGAGTGTGATCTTGAATTTTGTCAATTTATGTTTATCACAATTTGACTAAGTTGGTCACTAGATGTATGTGTTCATGTTATGGTATACTTGTAATCGATTGTTCAACCTTATTATTTTGGGTACATATGACGTGTTTGTTGAGTTTTTAGATGGAAAACATGTGGAAAAACTTGTATAAAACCACACCCAACTGAGGATGAATGCAACAAGCACATTTATCGCTCACTCAAAAATATGGCATCACAAAACACATCTTAAACCTGAGGATTGTAACTTAACCATTATTTTAATATGTTTACTTTATTATTTGTAGTTCCAAAAGTTATGGAGTTCCCCCTTTCTTTTGGGAACCTTTTATTTCCTAATTAAGTTTAATTGATCATGTTGTATATTAATTTTAGTGATTTATTTTTTTAGGTTGATTTTTTTACATTTGTTTATCTATGTGATTTATAAAGTGGTTGACACTTTCTTTTTTTGGAAAAATAGGGTTTTGTCTTTGGACCCAATTTTGAGAGGTGTGTGGTATAAGTAATAATTGTGCCAACTCTTCAAACTAGTCATTACACCTAACCATGGTGTAGGTGGGATTTTAAATCCTTCTTATCCACTTAGGACTTAAAAGACCTCATAAATTCCCTTGGAATGTTTTTTAAAAAATGTAACAGATGTGTAAGTACGTGGATTGGTTTGCTAGTTAGCATGTGCAATCGACTACCTTGAGTTTTATGTGTTAAATTTTGGCTTTTCTTGATTTTCAAGTTGATGTTGGCCATGATTTTGCTAAGTGAATTTATGGTTTGTGCATGTGGTTTATAAGTTCCTATCAAATTTTTCTTGGGGTTTTCATTTTTCTTGGGAGTGGATCTTGCCACTAGAAAATATCCTATTGGGTGTTCCTTTTGGATTATTTTATCTTTATATTGAATTTTGTGGGGGTTACGGGGGTTGTGATGGTTAATTAAGAAATTTAATTGATTATTAATGTATAATTATTTATCTCTTACTCTATAAATACATTAATGAAATATTAATTTTTAACTTTGATATTACATCTCATATTATTTTTTACATTCTCTGCAAAAAAACCTCTTGTTTCATATATCATTTGATTATTGTGATCTTGTATTGCACCCATTGAGTGGTAAGAAAGAGTCAATGTGTGGGGGAGGATGAGATGTAACACTATAGTATTGGAGGCAAAGGGATATTTTATTGTCCATGTCTTGAAGGAAATGTGTTGTGATTTTATTTTCTCTTGATAATAAATGAGGGAGAGAATGGTTTTTCATTGGTGGCCGAAAAAGATGACAAAGAAGTTTTAAGAAAAAACTTCGTGGATGAAAAAGTGAATGATACATTTTTTGATATTTCACCTAGGATGAACCAATGGCATACCAAAACTCCTTCCATGGATTCAAAAGTGTGTTCTAATTGGGCTTACTGGTGTTTGAATGGATTAATTTGGTAAGTTGCATCTATGTCTCTCTCACCCTCTCCCTCTCTCTCACCAACTCTCTCTCCCCCTCTTTCTTCCTCCTCCCTCTCTCCCCCCCACCTGGGATGAACCAATGGCATACCAAAACTCCTTCCATGGATTCAAAAGTGTGTTCTAATTGGGCTTACTGGTGTTTGAATGGATTAATTTGGTAAGTTGCATCTTTGTCTCTCTCACCCTCTCTCTCTCTCACCAACTCTCTCTCCCCCTCTTTCTTCCTCCTCCCTCTCTCCCCCCTCTCCTATCTTCCCTCATCCATCCTTTCACCTCTTTTTCATCCTCCCTTCCTCCACATCTCCTCTTCACTCCCATCCATTCCCTCTAGCTTATCATATTACTCCCCCTCCCTTCTCTCCCCCTATCCATTTCTTCACCTCTCCTATCTCCTCTTACTATACTTCCACCTTCTTGTACTTCTCCCATCCTCTCTCTCTCTCTTTGTTTCCTTTAGCTATTCACTAGATTGAAATCTTTTCAAAGTGGCCATATCCCATATATGGATAGGTCGGCCAGGCCCTATATATAGACTAGGCTATTGAGACACACTCTCTCTAGTTGGCCCCTATCCCTAGCCTAGCCCAAACCCCTGAATATAGATAGGGCACCCAACCTAGCCTAGCCCACACCCCCACCTCTAGAATCAGGAATCGGGAGATTCAGAATAACCATATAGATATTCTAGGGGTCAATCACTTCCATTCTCCCCATCCCTGTACATCCCCCTCTTTTTCTCACTCTGTCCATTCCTTAATCCCTCCCTCAATCCTCACTGTATCCATCTATCTCCCTTCATCCTTCTTGCCACATTTTTTTCCATCCCTCATTGTGTCCTTATTCCTCCATCTCTTACTCCCCCAACTCTGATTCCTACCCTTCTCTCTCCACATCCTTCTCACTCCCCCTCCCCATCTCTTCCCCTCTCTTATCTTATTATCCTTTTCCCATCCCTCTCCCTCTCCTTTGCCACTCACCCTATATCCCACTTCATTCATCTCTAACTCCTTGTATTCCTCCCCCTATGTTATCTTCAAATCCCTCTCTCCCCCTCCCCATCCCCTTACACCTCATATCTTACCCCAGCCATCCTTCAACCTCTTTCTCCCCTCCCCTTCCCTACATATCTCCTCTTCATTCACTCCCTC